>JAVGWX010000022.1:39442099-39536824 GCA_036924085.1 Ariolimax columbianus | reverse complement strand
ACTGATGAAGGTGGACCAGGGTCCTCCAGGCAGTATGCTATGTTTGGCTTCATCTGCGTGTCGCTCACTACTATGGTGATCACATCAATACTTCACCTTGTTATCCAGGCTGCCATGAAAACAGCCTGTTTCCAGGAAGGACTACAAGGAAGCCAAGGTGAGGGTCCTGTACAGTATGTTTTGCCTGACCATGACTAACATGTCTGATCAGTATGTTTTGCCTGACCATGACTAACATGTCTGATCAGTATATTTTGCCTAACCAGACGTTAGTCTTCCTTCCCGACATTCCAGTTAATTCTATATAAATCCCTTAGTTGACTTGGAATCCTGGTATCCAAACAGGCATGTTGTTAATGTCTGTTGCCAGGTGGCCAAAGGCTATCCGTAGCAGGTATTTTAAATTTCCTGTTACTTTAGAATGTCAACAAAGGGGTCTATATAGAATTCACTAGAATGTCAACAGTGAATTTTATTGAAATCTAAACTACTTTATTTGTAGTCTGGTGAGTCATATCAATATATGTTGACAGACTAGTGAAGCTATCTACTTTATTGGAAGTCTGGCGAGAATCCAATGAAACCCCTGTTGTGAAGCTATCTACTTTATTGGTAGTCTATTGAAGCTATCTACCCTTTCTCAACAAGTTTTTACTGTATAAATTAAATCAATGGAATTTTTTTTTTAAACCATACACATATATAGTAATTAAAATATTGTGTTCCTAAAATAAACATGATTGGAGAGTCTTGCCTTTAGCCTAGCGAAGGGAATGCTAAATCGTATTTTTTTTTGGTCATCTAAATTCATGATGATTCTCCAATTTGCTGCGTATGGAGCAGAGAGTCACAACTACAGTTTACATTTTTTTCTTCTTTTCAGGAATTTTCTGCGGCAGTTTCATATTAGTAGTTTTCTAAAACGAGGTGGCTAGTGTCACACATCACTATTTAGTCCCCTCTTACATACAACAATCTTGGAAGGTTACAGTGGTCCTATTCTTGTCAACCCCGACTGCCTCCATGGAACTATTACAAGGTCAACGGACACTCATAGTGAGAACATGCATGAAGTTTTGTAATCCCAATAATTTCCAACATGGGAGACAATCTGAAGGATGATCATACACAAGATGAATGAGTGGCCATCAGAGATGAAGTGGAGGAGGAATGTGTGTGAGGGAATAGTTTGTTGGCCTCATTTCTGAGATAAGGAGGAAGATGAAATGTTAAATGATATTGTCATTCAACTGTAACTAAGGTGATGGTAGGCCCACACCATATATTGTCATAAGGGATCAAGTGTAATAAGATCCCCCCACTACAATAGAACTAACATTATCGAAGGTCACCCCACATCTATAGATCTAACTACCCAAGGTCACCCCCCCCCCCCACCTCTTTAGAACTAAAATTACCTAAGGTCACCCCCCACATCTATAGAACTTACATTACCTAAGGTCACCCCACAACTATAGAACTTACATTACCTAAGGTCACCCCACAACTATAGAACTTACATTACCTAAGGTCACCCCACAACTATAGAACTTACATTACCTAAAGTCACCCCACATCTATAGAACTTACATTACCTAAGGTCACCCCACAACTATAGAACTTACATTACCCAAGGTAACCCCACAACTATAGAACTTATATTACCTAAGGTCAGCATACAAATATAGAACTTACATTACCTAAGGTCACCCAACAACTATAGAACTTACATTACCTAAAGTCACCCCACATCTACAGAACTTACATTACCTAAGGTCACCCCACAACTATAGAACTTACATTACCCAAGGTAACCCCACAACTATAGAACTTATATTACCTAAGGTCAGCATACAAATATAGAACTTACATTACCTAAGGTCACCCCACAACTATAGAACTTACATTACCTAAAGTCACCCCACATCTACAGAACTTACATTACCCAAGGTCACCCCACAACTATAGAACTTATATTACCTAAGGTCAGCATACAAATATAGAACTTACATTACCTAAGGACACCCCACATCTATAGAACTTACATTACCTGAGGTCACCCCACATCTATAGAACTTACATTACCTAAGGTCACCCCACATCTATAGAACTTATATTACCTAAGGTCAGCATACAAATATAGAACTTACATTACTTAAGGTCACCCCCACAACTATAGAACTTATATTACCTAAGGTCAGCATACAAATATAGAACTTACATTACCTAAGGTCACCCCACATCTATAGAACTTACATTACCTAAGGTCACCCCACATTTATAGAACTTACATTACCTAAGGTCACCCCCACAACTATAGAACTTACATTACCGAAGGTCACCCCCACAACTATAGAACTTACATTACCTAAGGTCACCCCCACAACTATAGAACTTACATTACCTAAGGTCACCCCACAACTATAGAACTTACATTACCTAAAGTCACCCCACATCTACAGAACTTACATTACCTAAGGTCACCCCACAACTATAGAACTTACATTACCCAAGGTAACCCCACAACTATAGAACTTATATTACCTAAGGTCAGCATACAAATATAGAACTTACATTACCTAAGGTCACCCCACAACTATAGAACTTACATTACCTAAAGTCACCCCACATCTACAGAACTTACATTACCCAAGGTCACCCCACAACTATAGAACTTATATTACCTAAGGTCAGCATACAAATATAGAACTTACATTACCTAAGGACACCCCACATCTATAGAACTTACATTACCTGAGGTCACCCCACATCTATAGAACTTACATTACCTAAGGTCACCCCACATCTATAGAACTTATATTACCTAAGGTCAGCATACAAATATAGAACTTACATTACTTAAGGTCACCCCCACAACTATAGAACTTATATTACCTAAGGTCAGCATACAAATATAGAACTTACATTACCTAAGGTCACCCCACATCTATAGAACTTACATTACCTAAGGTCACCCCACATTTATAGAACTTACATTACCTAAGGTCACCCCCACAACTATAGAACTTACATTACCGAAGGTCACCCCCACAACTATAGAACTTACATTACCTAAGGTCACCCCCACAACTATAGAACTTACATTACCTAAGGTCACCCCACAACTATAGAACTTATATTACCTAAGGTCACCCCCACAACTATAGAACTTACATTACCTAAGGTCACCCCACATTTATAGAACTTACATTACCTAAGGTCACCCCACATTTATAGAACTTACATTACCTAAGGTCACCCCACATCTATAGAACTTATATTACCTAAGGTCAGCACACAAATATAGAACTTACATTACCTAAGGTCACCCCCACAACTATAGAACTTACATTACTTAAGGTCACCCCACATCTATAGATCTAACTACCCAAGGTCACCCCCCCCCCCCCCCACCTCTTTAGAACTAAAATTACCTAAGGTCACCCCCACATCTATAGAACTTACATTACTTAAGGTCACCCCACAACTATAGAACTTACATTACCTAAGGTCACCCAACAACTATAGAACTTACATTACCTAAGGTCACCCCACAACTATAGAACTTACATTACCTAAAGTCACCCCACATCTATAGAACTTACATTACCTAAGGTCACCCCACAACTATAGAACTTACATTACCTAAGGTCACCCCACAACTATAGAACTTACATTACCTAAGGTCAGCATACAAATATAGAACTTACATTACCTAAGGTCACCCCACATCTATAGAACTTACATTACCTAAGGTCACCCCACATCTATAGAACTTATATTACCTAAGGTCAGCATACAAATATAGAACTTACATTACCTAAGGTCACCCCCACAACTATAGAACTTACATTACCTAAGGTCACCCCCACAACTATAGAACTTACATTACCTAAGGTCACCCCACATCTATAGAACTTATATTACCTAAGGTCAGCATACAAATATAGAACTTACATTACCTAAGGTCACCCCCACAACTATAGAACTTACATTACCTAAGGTCACCCCACATCTATAGAACTTATATTACCTAAGGTCAGCATACAAATATAGAACTTACATTACCTAAGGTCACCCCCACAACTATAGAACTTACATTACCTAAGGTCACCCCCACAACTATAGAACTTACATTACCTAAGGTCACCCCCACAACTATAGAACTTACATTACCTAAGGTCACCCCCCACAACTATAGAACTTACATTACCTAAGGTCACCCCACATCTATAGAACTTACATTACCTAAGGTCACCCCACATTTATAGAACTTACATTACCTAAGGTCACCCCCACAACTATAGAACTTACATTACCTAAGGTCACCCCCACAACTATAGAACTTACATTACCTAAGGTCACCCCACAACTATAGAATTTACATTACCTAAGGTCACCCCACATTTATAGAACTTACATTACCTAAGGTCACCCCACATTTATAGAACTTACATTACCTAAGGTCACCCCCACAACTATAGACATTACCTAAGGCGGTGTATATTCTCGTCTGTACTGTATGAACAAATGATTATAGAAGAGAATTGATACCTTTAATGTGGATGCATTAAAGAATGGGGCGCACCTACTGGAAACAAAAACGGAAATCTTGGAGAAATGAGTGGCACAAAGATACATTTAAAACAAAATCAGATATTTTGATCAGACTTTGCTGACTGGAAGGAAAGGTGAGGGAGTAAACATGCCAGCGGCAACCAGCGCTATAGGTTGGAGGGTCGCATCAAGAGAAAGCCAGTTGGGTTGTCCCATCCAGAACGATGAAGACCCTCGATATGGAAATGGTACCTGAACTGAGTCTCTACCCCTTCATCCCCAGAGGCCGTATCAGTTATGGGCCTACCTTGTCTTGTTTGAATGTGGTAAAACTAAAAAGGTAGCAGAGGAAGGCATGGCTGTAGGAACACATGTTATAAATGTTTCATGACAAGATGCTACAAAGATCTATATGTCATTTGTATCGCAGACATACTTTCTCGTTACCAACAAGAATACATAAACAATTACGTACATACATAATGGTCAACTCACACTGGACGACCACCACTACAGTTAGCATGCTCTGGCAGCGGTGGTTTCTATACCTGGTAGTCATTTGTTTTACATGATGAGGTTGCTAGCCCCACGCACAACTCTCTTTAGTCGCCTTTTATGAATTGCATAGAGGTACAGTGGTCCTATTCTTCCCCACCCTAGACATACTTATCATCTGTCCCGGGATCTCTGTGGTGAAGTGGTCAAGCCTGTTGCCTCGTGTTCAGTCTGCCAGGGTTTTAATTTGAGCTGTGACAGTCGGTTCATGACGCCAATTTTTACGGAGATCCCCGAGTTCATTGTTTGAGCTACGGAATTCATGCTTTGTGCAATGCTATGGGCATACAGGATACTGTTCTGCGGAGAGAGACAGAGCCATATGGCCAAATTCACTGTGATGAAGTCGAGTCTTTAACCTCTATCTATCCAACTGTGCTGTTAGACATCGTGAGGAAGTGTAGTTTTCTACTGTGTGCCACATGATAATGTCATTCTGTGTCTCAGTGACACCATCTATCCAACTTTTTCCCTCTTCCTCTGCAACCCTGATGTCTGGTATTGTGCTTATTGGCTTGGAATCTTTCCTCATAAAATATCATGCACCTTCAAATTTTGCAATTCATTGAGCTGACAGTTACTTTTGTTAGAGTTATTGGTGTGGTTATTTGAAAGTAAATGAAAAGGAAGAAATAGAGTTCATCATCATCATGCATGGATAGTCACTTTAGACTATCTTTTTTGCTTCCTCACCCAGTTTGTTATGTTCTATCATATTTATTTTCAAAACTTATCCAGACACCCCAAACAAAGGCTTAAAAATAATGTATCCCAGGATTCAAACAAGAAACAACAAATTAATAGAACGTTGCAATTTTTTCTTCCCCCCACCCCCATTGGGGTGAATGTTGGCTTAATTACTTTTCATTGGCTGAATGTTGCATCCTCACTTTTCATTGGCTGAATGTTGCATCCTCACTTTTCATTGGCTGAATGTTGCATCCTTACTTTGCTGAATCCTCACTTCTTGCTTGGTGAATTATTTATATGAATCACCTATCATTGGATGAATAATGATTATCAACTCACTTTTTATTGGGCGAATGATATACTTATTTTTCAATGGTTGAATGTTAACATCCTCAGTTTTCATTAGATGAATTGGAACAGTATAACCACAACAGATGAGATTGAGACAAATTTGTTATCAAACATTTTAGATTCTGGGAGCTGAGGTAATGCAGTAAATGGTACACTGACTTCCGAGCCGGCAATGGGTCTTCTGTCCCCAGTTGGTGCAAGGTTTTTCCCAATCACTGGTCAACCTAGCCAAATAAATTGGGTACCAGAATAATCTAGGAAAGTAAAGACGGCCGGCGTGAGACCAGATCCCCCTAGTGTGCCGTTGGTCAATAAAAATCTGGGCCTAACGCCATATTCCCAATAACCCAGACCGGCATGAAATCGGGATCTACTAATAATCTGAACACACTAGAGTTCTGTAGAGATGTGTCACCAGAGACCAGGAGCGCTCGTTCAATCTTCATTTATGTAAAGCTCTAATTTTTACAAACAATATTCTTATTCTCATCACCCCTACCCGATGTGTAAAGTCAGCCCTACCCGATGTGTAAAGTCAGCCCTATCCAATGTGTAAAGTCAGCCCTACCGGATGTGTAAAGTCAGCCCTACCTGATGTGTAAAGTTAGCCCTACCTGATGTGTAATGTCACCCCTATCCAATGTGTAAAGTCACCCCTACCCGATGTGTAAAGTCACCCCTACCCAATGTGTAAAGTCACCCCTACCCAATGTGTAAAGTCACCCCTACCCAATGTGTAAAGTCACCCCTACCCGATGTGTAATGTCACCCCTGTCCCATGTGTAATGTCACCCCTGTCCCATGTGTAATGTCACCCCTACCCGATGTGTAAAGTCACCCCTACCCGATGTGTAATGTCACCCCTGTCCCATGTGTAATGTCACCCCTACCCGATGTGTAAAGTCACCCCTACCCGATGTGTAAAGTCACCCCTACCCGATGTGTAAAGTCACCCCTATAGTTGGACTTCTTCAGGAACCTTGCGCCAAAGCCTGTTATTTTGCAGTGGTTGTGTCTGTAGCAATTTGCTTTACACACTTAGGTTGCTAGCCCCATACACAACTCTCTTTAGTCATCTTTTACAAGTAGGAATGTGCAGTGGCCCTATTCTTTCTTCCCCCAGTAGTGTGGACCCCGGGATCATGTAGTTAACAAAATCCTAAGCATAAGGTCTGGTTGCAAACTTCTGATTTTGGCACTACAAATAACCCTTCTATGGTAGAAGACTCTCCACCTCATTCTGCATACCCCACCAATCATACAGGTAAAAAAAAAAAGTATGTACCGGGTGTGGGATAGCCATCTCAGTTTTTTTTTTTGGCGCTCACCTTATTTCTGTATTCCCAAGGCGGGTGTGCGTTGCACTGTGGTTTTTATTTTGCGCCTGTCGGCCCAGTGCATCCGACTTCAGCATGCATTTTATGTAAGGGTTTATCTGCTTCCTCCTGTATTTTCTAAGTATTTGCTTCCCCCACGGTAACGGCCGGTACTGTGATGGGGATCGAACTCAGCACCTTCGGCTTGTGAGCCGTGCCACTTAACCACTATCTGGGTTTGAAAGTAAACACTAGAGTTGTGTTACCCGATACTCAATTTCTATTCATGGCACCCATGGATATTTTAAAACTTTATGGAACTTATCCGATTGCATGCCCAAATAGAAAGTAATAGCGCACTTTACAACGCCACCATCACTGTATTGTGGTCTATCCTCAGTGTTGCTCTAGACTTGGTAACCATCAACAACTAGTTGGTTTGTATGTCTAGAAGCTGTTAGGTTTGGCCCTTAAACGACGCTACAGTTACTCCCAATCTCCATCCATCCAACATCAATCTGGACCTTTGCCCTGGCCCACCAAGCAAACAGTTGACCTCCGGTTCACACATAATGCACCTCTATCAATCCCCATATCACTTGTACCTCTATCAATCCCTGTATTGCTTACACATCCAATCCCTGTTTCACATGCACATCTATCAATCCCCATATCACTTGTACCTCTATCAATCCCCATATCACTTGCACCTATTAAACTAGTTACTAAACTCCAGTCTTTGTATTGTCCCCAGCACTTTGTGGCCGGCCCTTCAGACCAACCTGCTCAGCAAATCTGTCAAACAGCGAGGTGAGCCCCCCTCCGGTGGAATGCCTTAAGCTCTGTGATTGTACGCATGTGGAATAGGCTCCGTAAAACAGCTGACTGACTGCATCCAAGCGTCTCCATCTCATGGATGATGACATGTTCATGTCGAGGGCCTCGTTGCACCTGTCAAGTCACATATGACATCGGAAGCTATTATTTCCACACAATTAAGTAGGAAAGGCTTGATATCTTTCTTAGAAGAAGCAACACTTTTTTTTTTAAAAACAACCTAATTGCTTTGCAGGTAGGATAGGGGACAGCAAATTTACAGGAATAGAGCTCCATGCAAATGTAGGAAGAAAACGGATGCACTGAGGTGTCGCCGAATGTGCTCGTATTGAATGCAAGGTGATTGTGGACACGAGGAAAATATTCTTAAAAGTACTGTACTAGCGACAACTGCCAAAACACTGTACGGAGCAGTGAAACAACTGAAGAAGACCTGTATAAGAATGGCATTGGGTTGCCAAGAGCAGGCTTGCTCAGTAGTTATTGGATAATCACAACAATAAAATCTGTGTTTATTATACGTGAGATTGTATGGTATCTATCATCTCAGAGTTTTAACTGATTACTGGCATCCAGTGAGAAGGACTTACAGAACTGAGGAATATAGGCCGTTTGCCCATGTAGTGTGCCTTCCATCTCCATTTGGCTATTTATAAAGGATCGGGCAATCATTATAGATGCCTCCTAAAAGGAAGCCTGCGACAATGCACTTTGTGCTCTTTCAGTGATAAGCTTGCTAGCCCCACATATCTCTTTTTAGTAACCTTATGCTACATGCATGGAGGAGCAGTGATCTTATTCTTTGCACAGGGGGAATGTAATTCCACATGACACCTGCATACCCACAATAGAGAGAAACAAAGACAGTTACAGAGATCTGAACCCACGTCTTTCTTTTACTAGACGAAGGTATCTTTGCCACTTGGCTTTTTCCTTTTGTAATGTTCATTGCATTTGCAGCCAAAATAAATTACTTAATTTGACTTGTTGGTTCTAAGGAAAAGGAGAACTGTCTGGTCAGGCAAAACATACTGATTAATAATAATAATGTTCGCTAAGGCGTCTGAGGTTCGTCAAGTCGGTTGGCCACACCTATGACCCACTGCTGTGGCGTGGTTCCATGCCTCGTCCACAGCGGAGGTTGAGGTTGCTATCTGCCGGAGCCATACTGTGCGAGGACGCCCTCTTCTGCACCCTCCAGTCCATTGGGGAAAGACTTTCGGTGCTGAGGAACGACTTGTGCTGTATCTTGTGGGCCGGCTTTCCTGGTCCAGCCGAACAAAGGAACTCGCCATTGGTCAAGTGTTTCTGAGATTGGGTGAAGGCCTGTTTTAGCAGAGACCTTCCTTCACGTTGCGGATGTAGTCATGCCATCGAATGCCCAGGATACGCTGCTGGTTGCAACTGTGGAAGGCTTTGTCTTGACATGTCATATTTCAGCAATGTTCAGGTTTCAGAGCCGTAAAGCAGGACTGGGACCACGCAGTACTGGTAGATGCAGATTTTTGCCCGAAGGGAGATCTTGCCGTTACTCCACACACCTCGGAGGTCATACATAGTCCGATCCGCCTTGACATATCGAGACTACTGCACCTATCAAATGATATCATGATTGGACAGGTAAAATATACTGGCCAAGACCCCGTCTCACTTTCACGTAGGTCTCCCTTGAGACAGTCTGTTTTATGGCAGTCTGGCTAACGAGGTGGGGAATCGACTTGATCCCTGTAGTAGTAAGTGACACACAGATGAAGCTAAGCATTATACAACCACCTAAAAGACTGCAGTCCTCCTTCATCGGGATGTAAGGAAATTTGTGGAAAAGAACTGAAGTTTCCTTTCTTGGACCAAGCTTTCTACTTCAGCATCTATCCATCTGCTTCTTAGTCATAGTCGTGCCATGAAACCAAATCTCTGATTGTTATAGTAACACAGTTGGAGCTCAAAGTTCCTTCAGTGTCGCAATTGTCTGCTGTAAGCCTGTAGACTTATTATAGGGTTTCTGTTGTATAATCCATCCATCAGCCATGTGGTCTTCCTTGCACCCTGTAATTTGTTATAGGCAAACAGTGACCTTAAGGTTAAGGTAGCCCCACCAGCAGATGCTGCCATCAGGGATGAAGTGTTGAACCTTTATTGTATCAGCTCTCAATTTTTTTTACAAGGCAGAGTGGCCAGTTGCCTTGCTAGCTTCTTTAGTATTAAACCAGGTACTCATTTGCAGCTGGAGCAATGCTTTCAAAATATTTCAGTGTGACGGACCATCAGGGATTTATCTATTTCAGCAGGTACCAGAATCTAATTTAGAATATTCTTCTCTAAAATTTGTATTAAAATATCTTTAAATACATACTCAGCCAATTCTGGACTTTTTTTTAACCATTTAAGGATATCACGTTTTGATGAATATCATGTTTTTGATGGATGTCACATTTTGGTGTTTTGATGGATTTCACATTGTGATGGATTTCACGTTTTGATGGATATCACGTTTTGATGGATATAACATTTTGGTGTTTTGATGGATTTCACATTGTGATGGATTTCACGTTTTGATGGATATCACGTTTTGATGGATTTCACGTTTTGGTGGATATCACGTTTTGATGGATATCATGTTTTGATGGATATCATGTTTTGACTCGAGGGATAACCATGCTGTTCAAAGACCCATACAAGACAACATCTACATTTTTTGTTCAGTTTCTTGATTCCCTTTGCAGACCAGCGGCTGAGGGCTCAGGGACGGGCACTACTGGTTTTCGGACCACCACTTTGAGAAGCATTTGAGACTCAGAACGAAACTTTTGCAGAATCAAAGCCCACCTCCACAGAATGGGTCTTACAGACACCACAGACTCAAGACCCACCACCACAGAATGGGTCTTAGAGACACCACAGACTCAAGACCCACCACCACAGAATGGGTCTTAGAGACACAACAGAATGGGTCTTAGATACACCGCCACATATGACTGAGGAGAATCCAAGCGAGCACCAGAACATATCCTGCCGGACTGTCCAACTTATGCGGCCCAGAGAGAGGCAGTCTGGTCCGGGGAGCGACCATGCTCGAAAAGGTGTGGGGGACCGGTGAAGACCTGAAACGCAGTCTCCTTCATGAACCTCACCAGCTAGAAGCGTAGCATTAGTTGATCGAAGAAGGAGGAAGCATTGGACTATCTATCTTATGTTCTTTGCGCATCAAATGCAGCGCATAAAGCAGAAACAAACGATCTCCAGTTGGAACGATGTGACGCCACTGTTTTTTGATCTTGTATGGTGCTGCAGCCCATAGTTAAGCCCTCTTGGATGATTGTTCTTCTTGGGTGTGGGGGGGGCACACGCGCGGCCTCTACAAAATGTCCAACACTACACATATCTGGGAAGCAAAATGGCACAAGATGGAGATGCCATGAAAGAAATTTCCACTAGAATTGTTTTAGTCTCATACGCCTTTAATCAGCTCACCAACATCTGGTAATAAACGACACTGAGCACACATACCAAGCTCAGACTATTCAACTCATCGTTATATCAGTACCCTTGTACTAGATTGTGTTAATATTGGGGATTAAACTGAGTGGGGGGGGGGGGGGGGGTATCGAGATCTGGGTTGGACGTCCCGCTCGTTAAAGGAAAGTGAAGCATATGTTATAGCCTCTCCTTTTCACTGGATTCACTGTTCTGCTTGCCAGGCTCGCATGGCCTCTCCTACATTATTGTGTCCTAGGCAGCACCTTCATGAGGGGCTCCCTGTTTCTCACAGAGCCTGCTGTGGGGCACGACTGTGTACCCGGCGGTATAACTGGGCGGGCAGATTGGGGTCATTAGCCTTGGCTGGCAGCCAATATAAGAGAAGGTAAACTGACTCTAAACCCGGGTAGACGAAGATCGTTAGGCTGCTCAGGCAGATTGGGGTCATTAGCCTTGGTTGGCAGCCAATATAATAGAAGGTAAACTGACTCGAAACCCGGGTAGACGAAGATCGTTAGGCTGCTCAGGCAGTTTGCCTAGGAGAGGGGGAACTTTTGATTTTAAACCCACAAGTGCCAGGGAGTGCTGGCTAGTCCTGCGATAATGAGAGTATCGTATGTCTCGAGTAACTAGCATCTGCAGGCAACGATTCCACTGCCTTGTCGAAACCTCAGAAGAGGGTAGGGCTACAGGAGTAAACCCAAACAGAAAATCCAGAGTGGAAGCACCTAAAGCGGATGGTTTCAAAATTGCGAACTCATTCCGGCAACTCCTGCAGCTGAACTGCATTCCTTTGGATTAAACCAGTGAGGTCAAGAGGGGTATCCTGCAGTTTGGGCAGTATTCAGCGTCAAGACATGCTCTGGAGAGGCTACTCAAAGGACGCCATGCATGTTCTACAGAGACAGACACCTATAAAATCTGAGTGCCTTTGCTGTGAGAAGTGGATACTCTACTCACTATGCTCCAGTGACCTAAATATCATAAGAAACAACCTATCCATGATATACTGGGGTACAGACTCACGAGCTGATGTGGCTGCTTGTTCCCGCTGTGCTGGTGTTACAGTGAGAGGAATCGTTGGTTAGGCTCTGCAGGTTGTCAGCGCTGGAAATGATCTGCCAACTAACAAAGGGGAAGAGAACAATAATTTGATTACAGGTTGTCTTTCTGGATTCTACTAGTTAAGGCACGCCCTTCCTACCCCAGGCCGTAGTCCTTTAGGTTATATCAGGACATATTCGCCAGTGTATGTTTGCGTGTGTGTATCTATTTGTGGACATATGGATGTGTTAACAGAGATCACGTCAATCCCTCACCTCGTTAGCCAGGCTACCATGAAAACAGCCCATTTCCAGGGAAGACTACCAGGAAGTTGAGGTGAGGTTTTGGCCAGTATGTTTTGCCTGACCATGACTTACATGTCTGACCAGTATGTTTTGCCTGACCATGACTAACATGTCTGACCATGACTAACATGTCTGACCAGTATGTTTTGCCTGACCATGACTAACATGTCTGATTAGTATGTTTTGCCTGATCAGACGTTAGTCTTCCTCCCCAAACCCTTCGCTACGAAAACCACCAGTGCAAATGCTCAGATACAAGCTTCCTGCAATGGAGCCTGTTATAGTGGTACCCCTATGCTTCACTAATACAAGTGTAAGTCAGTAAATAGGTCACAAATGCCTATTTTTTTTTTAAACTAACTAAATGAGATACTCCGTCTACCAAGCCCTGAAAAGAGCTTTGCGAGTAGCAGAATGTTGTCCAGAGAACGGAATGCATTGTGCCGTATTTTACAGCTTGACTGCGATATTTGCACCTTTCGGTCCGACTTCAGCAGGAATGTTTTTAGTACCAGGTTTTATTATTGTACTTACATTGTCCCTTATTTCTCAACATAATTTCCACTGCTGTCGGGGAGGAAAGACTTCAAGGTGCTTTGTCTCGAATGTTTATGAGGCTAAGTGGCTAGTTCCATTTACTTTGATTACCTTATCTCCCCTATCAGTAAGCCAGGAGCCTATTTACAGCTGGGTTGATTGGAGCATGTCGATAATTTGGATCAAACCTTGAAGCTTTGCCGTAAGAAGTCAGTGCTCTACCGCTCTCCCCAAGTGAATTCCTGGACCTCTTACTTGATAGGAATGAATAAAACAACTACACATTCATGCGTGACATTAAAGGTGGCTCAATAGAGTTGTGCATGGGGCTAGCAACCTCATTATGTAAAACAAACTGCTGTGTTGTTTATCCATCGTAATCGATGAGAACCACTTTGCCACCATTCACTGTAAACTATTCGCAAGAGTTCCAAGATGGCTTAATAAGCCAATCTGAGCCTTGAATTGTCTGTTGCACTTTGTACAGGGAAATAAGACACCGGGTTTGAAGAAGGGTTGACTTGGGGAGCGATCGTCTCTGGATGGCTCATGTCTCTGAACACCCTCAGCAGTAGTGCTGCGCCAGTCTGTACGATTGGTGGCGATTCTTTCCCAGTCATCGTGGTTAATATTGCACTGGATCAGTGGTCTCTTTAGCGTGTCCTTGTACCTTTTCCGCTGCCCACCGCTTGCTCCCTTGCCATTTTAGAGTTCACCATAGAGTAGCTATTTTGGTGGACGTTGATCCGACATGCGTACCACACGACCAGCCAATCTTAGCTGTACTGCATATATCATGGTGTGTATACTGGACTAACACATCTGTATTTGACACCATGTCCTGCCATCTAATCCTCATCAGTTTCCGCAGGCAGTGCCTGCCTGTGGGAAACGACCTACTACAGAAACCACCATTACACATTCATGCATGACATAAAAGGTGACTCAATATCCTTTACGTTACCAGTAAAATTTTCTCGGGGTCTTTGTCTGATGCTTTTTTTTTCCCACCGTTCCACTGCAAAAAATGTTTTTAAGCGTTTTAATCATAGATAGACAAACCAGGCTACCCTAGAAACTGGCTCATTTGATTGTAGAGAGTTTGACTTCTGTCTTGTTTGGTCAAACTCAATCACAATTTTGAAATTTGTTTTAGACATTTGTGTATAATTTCTTCGGTTTTTCACTTGGATTTTTGAGGGGAGGGCATGGTCCAGTGGTTAAGTGACACGGCTCACAACCCTAAGGTACTGGGTTCCCTTCCCAATCACAGCACCAACCGTTACCCCGGGAAAGCAAACCCTTAGAAAAAGCAGGAGGAAGCAGACCCTTACATAAAACGTATGCTGAAGTCGGATGCACTGGGCCGACATGCGCAAAATAAAAACATAGTGCAACGCACACCGCCTTGAGGAATAGAGAAATAAGACCAACGCAAAATAAAACCCCCAAAACTTGGATTTACAGATTCACCGATTGGAGAATGGTGATGCAAAGTTTTTTTGCAGCAGATTTTTCTGAGGTAGGTCTGTTTAGTTTGTTTATGGCGATACAATAATTACGTTTATAGTCAAAAGTGACAGATACGGCCAGTGCAGCAAACATCGGTAATCCATTGTTGACTAACTTTTTTTTTCCCAACCAAGTGTTGTCTAAAGCGGACAGTCTAAATGTTTTTTGCTGTTTTTCAACACTATTACCTTCATCTTCTTGTATCTCGGAAACTAACATACACACAATAACACCAACAAGTTCTTGATTAATATATGTCCCTAGACACACACACACACACACATACAATAATAAAAATGATTAGAGGTTCTCAAAATCAACAACCACGTCGGAGCATGACGTTCTGTAAAATTATGTAGATACAGGAAATAGACGTAATTTGTGCATCTGGAAAGCAAAAGGTTAAAGAGGAGAGACAACATGGGGTGAGTTAGTTATGTCTCACCTGCCTATACTGTTGGCTGTCCCAGTGTGTTCGACTCTCTGTGGGACAGACATGGGACTAGACGATCGCAGCAAAGGACTGCCCATAAAGTGGTTGGATTTAATTGAGAGTTGCTGGCTGTCGGATGACATCCGTCGCTGCATGGCATTGACAGGAGAACTATGATGTACTCTCGGTGAGGTCGTCTGGGCAGGGGACAAAGATCGTCGATGTGGCATGCTATATGGGGAAAGAAATACAAACTGCAATATTAACATATGGTGTATATATAGGAAAGCCTCGAGTGGATTCTGGGGTACGTTACTGGGGATGAAAGAATAGCACCACTGCAAGCGAAGTGTCTGAATACCATTTATCTGGCCAAGAGGAAATGGTTTTGAAACCTCGGCGCGGCAAATATAATACCTAACCACTCTGAGGCTACTGCAGAGGTAAGTGACCTTTATTCATCAGCCCTATAAATTGTCTCAGTAGATCCCAGCAGTGGAAATATACACCATAGTGATTTATTGTTTTTATAGCATATGTTATGAGTGGCTGTTATTATAGCATATGTTATGAGTGGCTGTTATTATAGCATATGTTATGAGTGGCTATTATTATAGCATATGTTATGAGTGGCTGTTATTATAGCATATGTTATGAGTGGCTATTATTATAGCATTTGTTATGAGTGGCTGTTATTATAGCATATGTTATGAGTGGCTATTATTATAGCATATGTTATCAGTGGCTGTTATTATAGCATATGTTATGAGTGGCTATTATTATAGCATTTGTTATGAGTGGCTGTTATTATAGCATATGTTATGAGTGGCTATTTCTATCTTTAGAACATTTGTCATAAGTGGTAGAGTTACTTAGAGGGTTTGCTTTTCACAGCAAAGATGACAGAGTTTGCACAGCGTGGATAGCCAATCAGATCCGAAGACACATCAGTAAATGAGCTGACTACAGTCAGCAACTCATAGCCTACTGCTTGCATCAGCAAACCACAGCTGACCAAGATCATATTCAGCCTCAAAGTGGTGGCTCTGAAAACAGGCTGCACTCGTCCTAGCCTGGCTAAGAGTACGGTAACATGGATCAGTGGGAAGGCATACCCAGTAACAAAAACATTGTACTAAAACCGGATATGTCGGATCAACAGGTGCGGATATCACAGCAAACTATGACAACTGATAAACACATGCAGATACCATTACAAGGCATTGGGCCGAAGGGCAAGAGCCCGGATGCTGTTGGATCCGTAACAACAACATCACAACATCAGTTTCAGGACAAGCGCCACAGGATCTGAAAAAGATATGACAGAATAAAGCATAGACATTACCAGGTTTTTCTACCTGGCACATTATCAACAAAATAACAAAAACCAGATCTTACTTTGTTAACGTAGACTTCCTACTCCACTCCCACTCTTCATCCTCATTCTCCTCATCGATACCAATATCAAAATTGATGTGGTCTGGTGGTTCGGAGCTGCTAATGCTGTTGAGACTACTTGTGCTGCCCTTGTTTTGATGACTCATGAATTCCTCCGCTAGAAAGACAAGATGGTTGAGATGGAATAAGTAGGCTTCCTACAGCTGCCACTACATAATTTATAAATACCTGTAGTTAGCTTGGACTGCATGTCCATGTCAAGGTGAAATGCTTTTAGCACAGAATGCTTGGAGTAACAAGAATGGATAGAATGAGAAATGAAGATATTAGGAAACAAGTAGGCACAGCACCAGACTTCATCAAGAGACAGCAAACCAGATGGTTCGACGGCAAAGTGACATGTCAAACACCAGATAGTATCACTCAGAAAGCAATGCTATATAGATACAAGGCCAAGGGACAACGACGTAAGATGGATAGCAGAAATTACAGAAGTAGTAAAGCTCCTCGTGTACGAAGCACATACTAGGGCCCGGTCATGAAACCTTCATTGCCTGACGCTGGAAGGCACAAGCACATACTAGGGCCCGGTCAAGAAACCTTCATTGCCTGACGCTGGAAGGCACAAGCACATACTAGGGCCCGGTCAAGAAACCTTCATTGCCTGACGCTGGAAGGCACAAGCACATACTAGGGCCCGGTCAAGAAACCATTACCTGATGCTGGAAGGCACAAGCACATACTAGGGCCCGGTCAAGAAACCTTCATTGCCTGACGCTGGAAGGCACAAGCACATACTAGGGCCCGGTCAAGAAACCATTACCTGATGCTGGAAGGCACAAGCACATACTAGGGCCCGGTCAAGAAACCATTACCTGATGCTGGAAGGCACAAGCACATACTAGGGCCCGGTCAAGAAACCATTACCTGACGCTGGAAGGCACAAGCACATACTAGGGCCCGGTCAAGAAACCTTCATTGCCTGACGCTGGAAGGCACAAGCACATACTAGGGCCCGGTCAAGAAACCTTCATTGCCTGACGCTGGAAGGCACAAGCACATACTAGGGCCCGGTCAAGAAACCTTCATTGCCTGACGCTGGAAGGCACAAGCACATACTAGGGCCCGGTCAAGAAACCTTCATTGCCTGACGCTGGAAGGCACAAGCACATACTAGGGCCCGGTCAAGAAACCATTACCTGACGCTGGAAGGCACAAGCACATACTAGGGCCCGGTCAAGAAACCATTACCTGACGCTGGAAGGCACAAGTACATACTAGGGCCCGGTCATGAAACCATTACCTGACGCTGGAAGGCACAATCACATACTAGGGCCCGGTCAAGAAACCATTACCTGACGCTGGAAGGCACAAGCACATACTAGGGCCCGGTCAAGAAACCATTACCTGACGCTGGAAGGCACAAGCACATACTAGGGCCCGGTCAAGAAACCATTACCTGACGCTGGAAGGCACAAGCACATACTAGGGCCCGGTCAAGAAACCATTACCTGACGCTGGAAGGCACAAGTACATTTCTTCTTCTTCTTCTGTGTCCGTTCTCAATCTCCTGCTACCAACCCCTGAACAGGACTTTGCAAGTAGCAGGATGTAGTCCGGGGAACGGAATGCGTTGTGTCGCTAGTTTACAGCTTGACTGCGATATTTGCACCTTTTGGTCCGACACATCCGTCTTCAGCAGCCACAAGCACTTTCTAGGGCCCGATCAAGAAACCTCTTCATTTACTGACGCTGGAAGGCACAAGCATGACTTTAAAAAAAAGTGAAAAGACAAAAATAATAAACATATATAGGTAGATGCTCAGAGACCATACCTGGATGGTAACTTAGCATCTTTATACTGGTTTAGAAGACTCTGTAGAGTCTGTATACAACCAGTTTCATTTACTTCACATTTTCTTGCTCTAAAAGCTATGAGCATCCAATCTATTCTTAAATGCATTAACCTATCCCTGGCTCCACTACTTCCTGTGGCAATGTATTCCAAACATTCACCACTCTGACGAAATAAATATTTCCTAATATCTAATCTGGACCTTTCTTTAGTTTATTTTATAGCTATGCCCTCTTGTTATTGTAGGTGGCTGTATTTTAAAAAACTTGTTATAGTCTAATTTATCGATTCCTCTGATCATCTTATAAACCTGTATTAAGTCACCACGAATTCTTCTCTCTTCGAGACACTGTAGGCCGGTTTTTCTGAGTCGTTCCTCATAACTGTAATTCTGGAATCCCACTATCATCTTTGTCGCTCTTTTTTGTATTCTTTCTAGCATGTTTATGTCCCCTCTATGATAAGGACTCCACACCTGTACACAGTACTCCAATCTAGGTCTAACTAAAGCTTTATACAGTTTGACGATCACTTCCTTGCTCCTATGTTTAATATTTTTTTTTATCATACCTAACATTGCATTTGCCTTTTTCACTGCTACCTGGACTTGTTCACTCACCTTTCCTGTATGATCTATTATAACCCCTAGGTCCCTTTCCTTATCTATCTTTCTAATATTGTTTTCTCCCATTCTGTAATTATGTTCCATATTGGATCTACCCATGTGGATGACTGTACATTTATCTACATTAAACTCCATTTGCCAGCTTACAGGCCATTCTCGAATTTTATCTAAATCCGACATCAATATATCCACTTCCGCTTTAGATGAGACACTACTGCATAGTTTTGTGTCATCTGTGAATTTTGCAATTATGGATCCCACATCAATGTCCAAATCGTTTATATATATATATCAAGAACAACTTGGTCCCAAAACCGAGCCCTGTGGCACTTCACTTTTTACTTCACACCACTCAGAGTACTCGTTTATGCCCACTCTGTCTTCTTCCTGTTAACAATTGTTTTTATCCATTTGGCAACTTTGTCCCCTACTCTGTGTGATTTCAACTTCCTTAGCAATCTCTGATGAGGTACTCTATTAAAGACCTTTGCAAAATCTAGATAAATAACATCCACTGGCTCCCCTTCATCTATCATTTTGATAACCTCCTCCATGAATTCTAATAGATTTGTTAAGCACTTTTATCTCCCCTTAAACGTTTCTCCATAACAAGTTTTCCTAAATTTATAAATATACCTGTGCCTCCTATTGCCAGTTTGACATTCTAAGAATAAATGTGATCAAAAGTGTTCCGGGGTGAATGAGTTAAGTGACAAAACTTGACCTAACTGGATAGCAGTCACAAAACTAGACCTAACCAACTAGCAGTCACAAAACTTGATCCAATAAAACAGCAGCACACACATACCTAACAAGACTCCTCCCTGAACACCTAGGTTAATGTCCGAGTCTACCCGGGAGTGGTGACGGACTGGGGGTAGCTTGATGGCTGTCACACAATCTCCTGGTGGTGAAAATCCATTTAAGTGGCTCCAGTGTGGCCTGGGAACAGACAGGACATGTGATCAGACAGGACATAGGATCAGACAGATGGGATCAGACAGGACATAGGATCAGACAGATGGGATCAGACAGGACATAGGATCAGAGAGATGGGATTCGACAGAACATAGTGTGACATGGGATCAGACAGAACATAGTGTGACATGGGATCAGACAGAACATAGTGTGACATGGGATCAGACAGAACATAGTGTGACATGGGATCAGATAGAACATAGCGTGACATGGGATCAGACAGAACATAGTGTGACATGGGATCAGACAGAACATAGTGTGACATGGGATCAGACAGAACATAGTGTGACATGGGATCAGACAGAACATAGTGTGACATGGGATCAGACAGAACATAGTGTGACATGGGAACAGACAGAACATAGTGTGACATGGGATCAGACAGAACATAGTGTGACATGGGATCAGACAGAACATAGTGTGACATGGGGTCAGACAGAACATAGCGTGACATGGGATCAGATAGAACATAGTGTGACATGGGGTCAGACAGAACATAGCGTGACATGGGAACAGACAGAACATAGTGTGACATGGGATCAGATAGAACATAGTGTGACATGGGATCAGATAGAACATAGTGTGACATGGGATCAGATAGAACATAGTGTGACATGGGGTCAGACAGAACATAGCGTGACATGGGAACAGACAGAACATAGTGTGACATGGGATCAGATAGAACATAGTGTGACATGGGGTCAGACAGAACATAGTGTGACATGGGATCAGACAGAACATAGTGTGACATGGGATCAGATAGAACATAGTGTGACATGGGGTCAGACAGAACATAGTGTGACATGGGGTCAGATAGAACATAGCGTGACATGGGATCAGACAGAACATAGCGTGACATGGGAACAGACAGAACATAGTGTGACATGGGATCAGATAGAACATAGTGTGACATGGGATCAGACAGAACATAGTGTGACATGGGATCAGACAGAACACTAAGGCAACTACATTTTTTTTGCAGTTTTAGTATTGTTTTTGTAAAGCCAAATGTATTTCTATGGCAGAACTGGAGACGTGGATTCATACTCAGCTCAAGGTCCTGTTTCCTCTTCGAAAACTGTTGTTTGTAAGGCTGTTTTATCTCCGCAGAGCTTTTGTCTGTCTCGCAGAGTCAGTTTCATTCTCTCTCTTCCTGCGTGAGCATGGGAGGGTGTGAAGGAGATCGGTTTCTTTCCTTGCTTTCCATAAAGTTACACCAAGTGCCCATTTACTGCCAGGGAGATCGAAGCATGCCACGAGCAGGCATGTGAACCCGACTACCGTCGCAGCAAAAAACAAGAATGGGTGGTCAGCCTCATGCCCACCCTCTGTAGGAGCCTGGCACGATTAGCAGGTTACTAGTCTGTTCCCCATTTAAGCACCAAAAACACACTAGCAAATATTGCATGTTAATCGAGTCAACAGTTCAAACAAAGGTGATACTGACCTCGGTAAGACAGAAAACTCATCAGAGGAAATGTCTTTCAAGACTTTAAAGCAGAAATATAAGACCTGTCGAGAAATGATAGTCAGTAATCAGGTTTGTTTGATTATCATGTCTGTAATCATGTTTGTTAAACCTTTCATATTCATGTCTGTTAACATGTTTGTTAAACCTTTTATACTCTTGTCAGTAGGCATGTTTGTTAAACCTTTTACAGTCTTGTCTGAAATCATGTTTGTTAAACCTTTAATACTCATGTCAGTAATCATGTTAAACCTTCAATACTCTTGTCAGTAATGAGGTTTGTTAAACCCGAGAGGTTCAATGAAACTGGATGTCAAATGTCACCAAATGTATTGTTCCCACATTTGACATTTCATATCTTCTACTTCTAACCCACGGTAACAACTTTTATTGGATGTAGCATGTTTTCCTAATCTGTTCTTGTCTATGTTGTCTTCTGTCCATAATGAAGACCTTTGTTGGTTGTCGTTTTGTATTTGTGGTGGCCACGTAAAAATTGAGCTCATATTAATTTTCGTATTTGTAAAACATTCCACATATCAATCTTTGAGTTAGACAACGTCTAGAGTGTGGAATAGCTGGTTTGGTTTAAAGTGAACTCTAAAAGCAAAAATTGCTACAGAGACCACCACTGCAAGAGTAGACATAGTTTTTGTGGACAGTTGCCCTGCAATTGAAATACAATAGTCCCATGCTCTGTCGGGAGCCAAAAGGGGTAAGAAGACTAGACTGTGAGTACTTACTTCCTGTTCGTTGCTGAGTCTGTCGGGCAGGTCATGGCTGGAATATTAGAAACACCCGTTTATTTTGGTCATCAATAAATATATTTTATGCAGTTTATCATAATTATAATGTCACAGTAACTAGATCAAATAATCAGCTAGTCAGTTACCAAAATTGTTAAACAAAGCAATTCTACAAATCAAGAAAGCTAAAACAAAATAGGATAACAATTAAGTGGGGAATATAAATAGACAATTTAGGGAAACAAAGTAGAGTTATTAATAAAACTTTGTCTAAATGAAACAAAACAATGGTTTGACAAGATCTTATCAACCAAAACAGACAATCTTATAATACAAGAAAATGAACAAACATATAAAACAAGTCAGACAATCTTATAAACAAGAAGACAGACAATCTATTTAAACAGGTAAACAGACAATCTATTAAAACAGGTAAACAGACAATCTTTTAACACAAGTAAACAGACAATCTATTTAAACAAGTAAACAGACAATCTATTAACACAAGTAAACAGACAATCTTTTAACACAAGTAAACAGACAATCTTTTAACACAAGTAAACAGACAATCTTTTAACACAAGTAAACAGACAATCTTTTAACACAAGTAAACAGACAATCTTTTAACACAAGTAAACAGACAATCTTTTAACACAAGTAAACAGACAATCTTTTAACACAAGTAAACAGACAATCTTTTAACACAAGAAGACTATGCTGTCACCATTTGTCTTGCGATGTACAATTATTATTTGACGAAAATATTGACCAATTAATGAAAACTCATGCAAACCAGACAATTCCGACCACAAACAAGAAAACAAACTCAAAGACAGACATATTCCAACAATAATGAGATAGACATACCCAAAGAGATACCAGTCGTATCCTAGTGTCAAATAAAGTATCTCTATTGGAGAGAGTGAGCGGTGGATAGCTCCGTCTGCCCATAATGACAGTCTCAGGAGGGAGATAAACAAAGGTGTCCTGTCCCAACCGGAGATGCAATGAATGAGTAGACCTTTTGTTCCTGGATATGAAATAATGAAACTGGAAGTTAGATTAAGTAACTCTGCCGAAGACGGATGTGTCGGACCAAAAGCTGCAAATATCGCAGTCAAGCTGTAAACTAGCAAAACAACGCATTCCGTTCTCCTGACTTATATCCTGCTACTTGCAAAACCTGTTCAGGGCCTGGTAGAAGGAGATTGAGAACGGACGTAGAAGATTAAGTGACGTCCAACAGAAGCATGGGACCACCCACGACAGCAGTCAGTCTCTTCCCAGGAAGCCTGTGGAAAATTATTTACGTACTTTTTGCGGCAAGAGCTGATACATAAGAGAGATACGGCGCTCGTCTCGCGAGAAACGAATAAAAGCATGGGTTTCAAGTGACACTTGGTCTCAAGGGTGGTGAGATTGAGTACCTAGTCTTATCGGAGATGGACAATAGTTTTGGAAACCACATATACACACAGTGTACCGGGTACTTATCAAAACCCTTGTCAGTTGAAAATTAACAAGAGTAGACTGTTAGCTGCTGTCTCGGCAAAATCAAATTGGACAAATTATGAAACCTGTTAAATGCCATTATCGGCAAGAAATGCTGGATAAGGTGCGATGCGAGCGTCGGAGCACTGTCGTGATGGATCAGCCAGTTGCCCACTCTTCCAGAGTTGTAGTCTCTTGCGTCTAATTGCATCTCGTAGGCGAGGCATACAAGTCAGAAGCCCTTGGCTTGACATGGTACTCCAAAGCAACGGATAGAAATAAGTTTTGATTATCTGGCATCAGACGCATAAATGTGTCTGATTGAATGCCAGAATTAGATACTATTTGCAGACCCGGTGGAGAATATTTGAGAAATGGTGATGTGAAAGCTTTAATTCTATAAGGCCACTGACTACTTCCTGAACTGTCAGTCATCACTGCAGTCTGTCCAGTGGCCGTGTTGTGGTCTATTTCAAGGTTTTGTCTTTCCACTTTCAAACATAATCTGTCCAGTGCATCCTAGGGCGACCTCTCATTCACTTGCCAGGAAGTATACCCCGGAGCATCATGTTAGACAACCCATTCGATCATATCACTTGGCCGCAACCAATGGAGCTTGCATGTTTTTTCAACTGATATGAGGTCCTGACATAGTTTGATAAACTGTTACATTGTACTGTTTACGTCAACAGTTCTGATACATTCCTTGTATGTTATTCCAAGGATCTGTCTCTTCTTGTTCGTTCGTCTTCAAACTTTGACTCTAATCTCTGGTCTTATAATCTAAAGGCAAAGTTAGTCACAAAGCAGACACTGCTGTTAAGGATAAAGTGTTAGAGAATTCATTCTACAAGGCCACAGCTTGTTTATGAGGTGGAGGTGGCCAGGTTCCTTCCTTGCTGGCTTGTCTTCTCTAACAGGAAGATAGGTACCCATTTATAGCTGGGTAGGCTGGAGTTTATAACAATGATGGCACATTAAAAGTAAGAGGAGCAAGCAGCATTGAGTGGTTTCTTCTGTGGAGGCAAGTAAGAGGAACAAGTGGCATTGAGTGGTTTCTTCTGTGGAGGCAAGTAAGAGGAACAAGTGGCATTGAGTGGTTTCTTCTGTGGAGGCAAGCGGCATTGAGTGGTTTCTTCTGTGGAGGCAAGTAAGAGGAGCAGGCAGCATTGAGTGGTTTCTTCTGTGGAGGCAAGTAAGAGGAGCAAGCGGCATTGAGTGGTTTCTTCTGTGGAGGCAAGTAAGAGGAGCAAGCGGCATTGAGTGGTTTCTTCTGTGGAGGCAAGTAAGAGGAACAAGTGGCATTGAGTGGTTTCTTCTGTGGAGGCAAGCGGCATTGAGTGGTTTCTTCTGTGGAGGCAAGTAGCATTGAGTGGTTTCTTCTGTGGAGGCAAGCGGCATTGAGTGATTTCTTCTGTGGAGGCAAGTAAGAGGAGCAAATGGCATTGAGTGGTTTCTTCTGTGGAGGCAAGCGGCATTGAGTGGTTTCTTCTGTGGAGGCAAGTAAGAGGAGCAAGCGGCATTGAGTGGTTTCTTCTGTGGAGGCAAGTAGCATTGAGTGGTTTCTTCTGTGGAGGCAAGTAAGAGGAACAAGTGGCATTGAGTGGTTTCTTCTGTGGAGGCAAGCGGCATTGAGTGGTTTCTTCTGTGGAGGCAAGTAAGAGGAGCAAATGGCATTGAGTGGTTTCTTCTGTGGAGGCAAGCGGCATTGAGTGGTTTCTTCTGTGGAGGCAAGTAAGAGGAGCAAGCGGCATTGAGTGGTTTCTTCTGTGGAGGCAAGTAAGAGGAGCAAGCGGCATTGAGTGGTTTCTTCTGTGGAGGCAAGTAAGAGGAACAAGTGGCATTGAGTGGTTTCTTCTGTGGAGGCAAGTAAGAGGAACAAGTGGCATTGAGTGGTTTCTTCTGTGGAGGCAAGTAAGAGGAACAAGTGGCATTGAGTGGTTTCTTCTGTGGAGGCAAGCGGCATTGAGTGGTTTCTTCTGTGGAGGCAAGTAAGAGGAACAAGTGGCATTGAGTGGTTTCTTCTGTGGAGGCAAGTAAGAGGAGCAAGTGGCATTGAGTGGTTTCTTCTGTGGAGGCAAGTAGCATTGAGTGGTTTCTTCAGTGGAGGCAAGTAGCATTGAGTGGTTTCTTCAGTGGAGGCAAGTAGCATTGAGTGGTTTCTTCTGTGGAGGCAAGTAAGAGGAACAAGTGGCATTGAGTGGTTTCTTCTGTGGAGGCAAGTAAGAGGAGCAAGTGGCATTGAGTGGTTTCTTCTGTGGAGGCAAGTAAGAGGAGCAAGTGGCATTGAGTGGTTTCTTCTGTGGAGGCAAGTAAGAGGAGCAAGTGGCATTGAGTGGTTTCTTCTGTGGAGGCAAGTAGCATTGAGTGGTTTCTTCTGTGGAGGCAAGTAAGAGGAGCAAGTGGCATTGAGTGGTTTCTTCTGTGGAGGCAAGTAGCATTGAGTGGTTTCTTCTGTGGAGGCAAGTAAGAGGAACAAGTGGCATTGAGTGGTTTCTTCTGTGGAGGCAAGTAAGAGGAACAAGCACCATTGAGCATTGAATCCAGCTACAGTTGTGCCTCTATGCTTCTCAAGGAACAAAAAGGAGAGAAGACTAACATAACAAAAACATGAATACCTTTTCTGATGTGTTGTAATAACAACTTGAGGTAATTCTGTGTAAGTTCAACAAGGCACCAATCCTGCAGAATTTTAACACAAAATGTTAGACAGTAAAAAACCAGTAATCTTAGGTAACATAATTCTCACCGTTTGTGTTGTACGATGGTCACAGTAAAACGTGATGTCAGCATCAACTCATGTCAATACCATACCCATAACTCACATTACCAATTTCATAATGAGTACCGGTACAGCAAAACACAGAAATAGTTGGTATGATCCGCAATAGCTCCGTTTGCAGAATGGAGAACAGTAGTAGAAAATTTATAAATTCCTAGGCCACTGGTTCAAATCTGATTCATAGAATTTCTTTTTTTTTCTTTCAAAGTTGTACGAAAAAAAAACCTTTCCAATTTTTAAAATGTTACATTTTGGAAACTATTATCGAATACAGAAAAATATTTTACAATATACCAGCAGAGCTCTTACAAGCATGCGGAGAGGTAGTGGTGGAAGGCCTGACACACATCTGTAACAAAATATGGGTGACAGGAAACTGGCCGGACTTATAGACGAAATCAATAGTTATACCGTTACATTAGTCTGGAAACCTAAAGCTGTGCCAAAATTACAGAACAATAAGCCTCATCAGCCACCCTAGCAAGGTCATGCTTAGATTAATCCTAGACCGATTGAAACCCCAAGCAGAGAACATTATTGCCGAGGAGCAAGCAGGGTTCAGACGGGAAGAAGCACTACAGAGCAGATATTTAATTTAAGGCTGCTAAGCGAGAAATATCTAGAACAGCAGCAAACACTGTATCATGTGTTTGTGGATTTTAAGAAGGCGTTTGATAGGGTATGGGATAAAGCGCTTTGGGCAACCATGAGGATGTATAATATCAACGGAAATATTATAACGGTCCTTGAACACCTGTATAACAAGGCGTCTAGTGCAGTTCTTGTGAATGGGAGGCGAGGAGACTGGTTTCGCACATCAGTTGGTGTGAGACAGGGGTGTACACTCTTTCCAACTCTTTTCAATATATTCCTTGAAGGAATTATGAGTGAGGCACTTGGAGGTCACGTTGGTACTGTCAAGATAGGGGGCCGAACAATTACCAACCTTCGTTTTGCAGATGATATCGACGGGTTAGCGGGTTTAGAAGTAGAACTCCAGGAATGGGTCAGAAGGCTCGATGAAACAGCTCTTTACTATGGTATGGAGATAAACGCTGGAAAGACAAAATTAATGAACGCTACAGGCTTCAACAACAAGATAAAAGCTAACGGTCAGGAACTCGAAGTGGTTGACCGTTTTAAATATCTTGGGTCGATTGTCAGTGATGAAGGATCAAAATGTGAAGTGTTGGCCAGAATAGCACAGACAATAGCGGCGCTTGCACGGCTTAACAAAATCTGGCAAGATAAACGGTTAGCACTAAGCACGAAAATCAGATTAATGCGTACACTGGTCCTGTTAATATTCCTCTATGTGTGTGAGACATGGACAGTTACAGCTGACCTTCAACGAAGGATACAGGCCTTGGAGATGAGATGTTTCCGAAAACTTTTAAACGTCACGTACAAAGATCGAGTTACAAATGAGGAAATACGAGATAGAATTACAACAGCAATAGGGCCTTTCGAAGATCTCTTGGCAACTGTCAAAAGAAGGAAACTCACTTGGTACGGTCACACATCGAGATCAAGTGGTCTTGCAAACACAATCCTCCACGGGAAGGTGCATGGCAGACGACGAAGAGGCTGGCCCAAAAAGAGATGGGAGGACAACATAAAAGAATGGACCAGTCTCCGACCAGAAGAGTCACGGGCAGCGGCATCTGACAGAGAGGGATGGTGTGGAGTTGTGAGGATGTCTTCATGTGTGCCCCAACGACCTCACCGGTTACGGGATGACCTGACCTAACCAAATATTTACCCCAATCTGAGTTTCATTTCATTCAAATTCTACAATTACAAATAGAGTTATTAAGTTTGTAAAAACAATTTTTTATAAAGGAACCTATTTTGACACAAAATCTGTGCACTTTCACACCAAAAATATTTTAAACGGGCTTTTAATTGTGCATCTTTAGATCACAATTTTAGCTCAATTTGTTTAATACTATTTGACTGAACAAATATTTTCAAAATATAGAAACAATTTTGAATGATTTTCGTCATTCAACATCATCATCATCAGGTGCCCTGCTGATTGGCATTGGTGATCATGGACCTCCATCCCCTTCTATCACATGTGTCGTTTACCAACTCTGTTGTTGATATGTCGCCCGTGTCCTTCTCTCATGTTGTCCAGCATCTTCTCTCTCGACCTTCCTGTCTCTCAGGCTGTCCAGCATCTTCTCTCTCTGCCTTCCTCTGTCTCTCAGGCTGTCCAGCATCTTCTCTCTCTGCCTTCCCCTGTCTCTCAGGATGTCCAACAACATCTCTCTCAGCCTTCCTGTCTCTCAGGCTGTCCAACATCGTCTCTCTCTCTTGACCTTCCTCTGTCTCTCAGGCTGTCCAACATCTTTTCTCTCTGCCTTCCCCTGTCTCTCAGCATGTCCAACATCTTCTCTCTAGGCCTTCCTCTCTCTCTCAGGCTGTCCAACATCTTCTCTCTCTGCCTTCCTCTCTCTCTCAGGCTGTCTAGCATCTTCTCTCTCAGCCTTCCTCTGTCTCTCAGGCTGTCCAGCATCTTCTCTCTCTGCCTTCCTCTGTCTCTGAGGCTGTCTAACATCTTCTCTCTCGTTCTTCCTCTGTCTCTCAGGCTGTCCAGCATCTTCTCTCTCGGCCTTCCTCTGTCTCTCAGGCTGTCCAGCATCTTCTCTCTAGGCCTTCCTCTCTCTCTCAGGCTGTCCAACATCTTCTCTCTCGGCCTTCCTCTGTCTCTCAGGCTGTCCAACAGCTTCTCTCTCTGCCTTCCTCTGTCTCTCATTCCTGCTTTCTTTCCCATTGTCATGACGTGCTCCAAGCTGCCTCTTCTCATAACATGCCCAAAAAAGTATGACTGCCTTGTTCTGATCCTTGCAATAAGTTGTCTTTGTGTTTGTGCCTCCTCGAGTATTGTATCATTAGTCTTCTATGTGTTTGTGCCTCCTCGAGTACTGTATCATTAGTCTTCTATGTGTTTGTGCCTCCTCGAGTACTATATCATTAGTCTTCTATGCAGTCGACGGGATCTGCAATTTCATTTGTAAAAACACATCTTCGTGGTTTCCAAAGATCTAAGCGCTTGCTTGCTAATTGTCCATGATTCACTGCCATATATCAGTACTGGTTCCACATAGCATCCAAGGACTATCTTTCTCAGTTCCAGCAACAATGTTCCTTTTATGGTCTGGAAGACTGATCTTGCTTAGGCTAGTGTGCGTTTTATTTAGTAATTGCATCTTCCATCTGATGTTATGTATATGCCCAGGTATTTCAACATGTTAACTTGTCTCAATTCAGTTCCCCTTGCATTGAAGCAGCATTTTCACCGTCGTTATTCACGGAATATTGCTAGTATTACATAGATATCAACATGTTCAAGATGAAACCATGTAGACAAATACCTATGTTATGTATACTAAAGGCTTCGTCGAATACTTAATGTTAGATGGCCAGAGGGTAATGACAAATGGATGTTCTGGAAAGAATACTGCGACAATACAGCAGGAAATTTGGGAGTGAATGGGGGATGGACGTCGACCTGGATGTCCACTAATGAGATAGAGGGGAATGGGCAGCGACAAGACCTTGGTCCAATATGGCACTTCATATACTCAGCAGCAATTTTGCCACGCTGAGCAGAGCTGCAGCGGTCAGCAACCCATAGCTGACTGTTAGCATCAGGGCCAGAGAACCAGAGCTGCTAAGACCCTTCTACACCTCCACACGGTGATCCTGGATAACAGGCTACATCAGAGCAGACTGGCTAAGGAGAAGAGATTGAAGAGGGAAGGCTAACCCGGTAATAAAAAAATACCTGCTGAAGTCGGATGCGTCAAACTGAAGTGTGCAAATATCGCAGTCAAGCTGTAAACTACGACACAATGCATTCCGTTCTACTGACAACATCATGCTACTTGCAAAACCCTTTTTACGGGCTTGGTAGCGGAAGAGTGAGAATGAACAAAGAAGAAGATGGTGGGAATGGCCAGCAACATGACCTAGTCCGACATGCTACTTCATATACTCCAAAGCAAACTACAGAGATGAGTTTAGATGACATTTGGGGGGACGGCGTGGCCTAGTGGTTAAGTGACACGGCTCACAACCAGAAGGTGCTGGGTTCAATCCCCATCACAGCACCGGCCGTTACCCCGGGGAAGCAAACCCTTAAAAAATGCAGGAGGAAGCAGACCCTTACATAAAATGCATGCTGAAGTCGGATGCACTGGGCCTGCAGGCGCAAAATAAAAACCAGTGTAACGCACACCGCCCTAGAGATTAGAAAAATAGGGCGAACGCAAAAACAAAAAAAAAAAGATGACATTTGGCTACCTGTGCCTAATGAAGCCAGGATTACAGTATTAACATGAGAGACTTAGACAGATGTACTCACTGTGTATCTTGACCAGTTAATGTTGAGGTCCTCAACTAAAGGTGTTCGTGGAAGGTCTAGAGAGGAATCATTTAATGCCTGTTTGGGATACAAGGATGATAATTACACTAACATCCGGCAGGAGGTCATGTATTAAAATGGTTATCAAAGATGTTAATGATAATCAAAAATATCACTGCTTCAAAATAAAAGACAAAAGAAGAAATTGAGTATTTGAAGTTATCCCAAGTTGTTCGTATAGTAGAGTTCACACTCTTAGTGGTGTGTCGCTCATCAAACGATATACGAGGACAGAATGGAGAGACCAGCACAAAGAATACAAGCCAGAAAATGACAGCAAAGACAAACTTGGTAGAGATGGGCAGGCAAAGATCTTCAGACTCAGAATGGGACATTGTAGACTTGAGGCCCAACTCCACAGAATGGGTTTCACTGCCACGTGCGATTGTGGAGCACCCAAGCAAACACCAGAACATATTCTGCAAGAATGCCCAACCTATGCAGACCAAAGAGAGGCAGTCTGACCTGAGGGAGCAGCCTGCTCAAAAATCTGTGGTAGACCAGCGGAGACCTGACATGCAGAGTCTCCTTCTTGAATCTCACCAGACTAGAAGCATAGCATCAGTCGATTGTTCAGTTCAGTTCATCCCGTAACCCATCAGGTCGTTGGGGCACACTTGAAAACACTCCCAAAATCCCACGTCATCTTTCTCTGTCTGCTGCCGCTTGTCGTATCTCACCGGGACGAAGGCCTGACCACTCAGTGATGTTGTCCACCCATCTCTTCCTTGGACGTCCTCGCCCTCTCTGTCCTGGTACGGAACCAAAGAGTATCGAGTTGGTAATTCCGTTGGACCTCGCGACGTGCCCGTACCAGGCCATCTTTCGTCTTTTGATTGTTGTGTACAGATCTTCAAATGGACCAATACCGTCTTCAACTCTCTGTCGTATTTCTACGTTAGTGACACGATCTTTATATGTAACATTTAGGAGTTTTCTATAGCACCTCATTTCCATTGCATGTATTCTGCCCTGGATATCTGCTGTAATGGTCCAGGTCTCGCAGGCATACAGAAATATTGATAGCACCAAAGAATGCATTAGTCTAACTTTTATGCCGAGGGTGAGCCGCTTGCCTTGCCAAATAGGTTTCAGCCGAGTCAGCTCCGCTGTTGTTTGTGCTATTCTTGCAATGACCTCTGGCTTCGATCCCTCTTCGCTGATCAACGATCCCAGATATTTGAAACGTTTTACCACCTCAAGTTCCTGCCCATTTGCCTCTATTACAGATATTAACCCTTTCATGTTATTAGTCATGAGCTTTGTTTTATCTGCATTTATTTCCATACCAAAACTCAGGGCGGCTCTATCTGATCTACCAATCAACTCCTGGAGTTCCCTTTCTGTGCCTGCCAACACATCAATGTCATCTTCAAATCGGAAATTGATGAAGAAGAAAAAGTGATGTGTCGGCTGTATTGGCTAATGCTGGTCCCCTGGATCATTTAGTTACAAGGAGGGGAGGGAACTGCTGCACGGGCAACAGCATGTCCTCGATAGAAAGATGCCTAAGCTTATGACCTGGAGATATACATTTTGTTGTTTTTTTCCCCACTCCAAGTCATATCATTCTATAGTCAATCATGACTGAAAGGGGCTACTACTACTACTACTACTTAGTGATGTGTCTCTAGTAGCAGGTTACAGTTATTTCTTTTATAAATAGTGGTTGCTCAATGATAGGCTTCTCAGTCGACTCCCGATTAAGGGGATCACAGTACCAGTCCTACCTTGTTGGCCAGGCTGCGACACAGCATGCTTCCATGTGCATGGTGTAACAGTAATGAATTAGCACACAGAGAAACCATATTAAACATATTTCAGGCATGAGATGCAGCGATCAGCGACTAATAGCTGACTGCTAGCGTCAGGGCAAGTGAACCAGAGCTGCCAAGACCCTTCTACACCTCCATGCGGTGATCCTGGATAACAGGCTGCAGCATGGCAGACTGGCTAAGGAGAAGGGATCGAAGAGGGAAGGTTGACCTGGAACTCAAAAATGTCTGCTGAAGTCGGATGTGTCAGACTGAAAGGTGCAAATATCACAGTCAAGCTGTAAACTACGACACAACCCATTCCGTTCTCTGGACTACATCCTGCTACTTGCAAAGCCCTTTTCAGGGTTGGTAGCGGGAGAGTGAGGACGAACGAAGAAGAAGAAAACATATTGCAGAAAATAAATGTGTTTTTTTTTCTAGTACAATGTGTAATAAGTTGGGTTGTTCAAAGAGCTAGCAACCTCACCATGTAAAAACCATTGCTATTGAAACTGCACTGCAAATAACGATTCAGAATTCCTAATCTCTTAGCCAGACTACACGAGTGCAGCCTGTTTCAAGTGAGCAAGACAGTGTCGTGTCTGGCAGACTAGACATACTCGCGTGCGTGTCCCTAACGAGAAGCTGTCAGTCGAGACAAAGGCTGGCAGTATAGCAAAGCTTTACCATCTTGTTTTAGGCATCTCTCTCTCAATGAATTTGAGACTGGCAAACAGAACAGGACCACTGTTTCCTGAGTTGCATGTAGTAAGAGGTGACTAAAAAAAAGTTGTGCTTAGTGTTGACAACCTCACCATGATAAAATCATTACTATAAAACTGTACAACAGATGATAGGTACCAATATTCACTAAAATCTGGTTTGGATATACCAAATTCAGTGTTGGACCTATGCTTCAACAAGTGACTGAAATAAAGTTTTCCTAAATGCTGGATAGGATACACCAAATTCAGTGTTGGACCTATGCTTCAACAAGTGGCTGAAATAAAGTTTTCCTAAATGCTGGATAGGATACACCAAATTCAGTGTTGGACCTATGCTTCAACAAGTGACTGGAATAAAGTTTTCCTAAATGCTGGATAGGATACACCAAATTCAGTGTTGGACCTATGCTTCAACAAGTGGCTGAAATAAAGTTTTCCTAAATGCTGGATAGGATACACCAAATTCAGTGTTGGACCTATGCTTCAACAAGTGACTGAAATAAAGTTTTCCTAAATGCTGGATAGGATACACCAAATTCAGTGTTGGACCTATGCTTCAACAAGTGACTGAAATAAAGTTTTCCTAAATGCTGGATAGGATACACCAAATTCAGTGTTAGACCTATGCTTCAACAAGTGACTGAAATAAAGTTTTCCTAAATGCTGGATAGGATACACCAAATTCAGTGTTAGACCTATGCTTCAACAAGTGACTGAAATAAAGTTTTCCTAAATGCTGGATAGGATACACCAAATTCAGTGTTGGACCTATGCTTCAACAAGTGACTGGAATAAAGTTTTCCTAAATGCTGGATAGGATACACCAAAATCAGTGTTAGACCTATGCTTCAACAAGTGACTGGAATCAAGTTTTCCTAAATGCTGGATAGGATACACCAAATTCAGTGTTGGACCTATGCTTCAACAAGTGGCTGAAATAAAGTTTTCCTAAATGCTGGATAGGATACACCAAATTCAGTGTTGGACCTATGCTTCAACCAAGTGACTGAAATAAAGTTTTCCTAAATGCTGGATAGGATACACCAAATTCAGTGTTGGACCTATGCTCAACAAGTGACTGAAATAAAGTTTTCCTAAATGCTGGATAGGATACACCAAATTCAGTGTTGGACCTATGCTTCAACAAGTGACTGAAATAAAGTTTTCCTAAATGCTGGATAGGATACACCAAATTCAGTGTTAGACCTATGCTTCAACAAGTGACTGAAATAAAGTTTTCCTAAATGCTGGATAGGATACACCAAATTCAGTGTTAGACCTATGCTTCAACAAGTGACTGAAATAAAGTTTTCCTAAATGCTGGATAGGATACACCAAATTCAGTGTTGGACCTATGCTTCAACATAGTGACTGGAATAAAGTTTTCTAAATGCTGATAGGATACACCAAAACTCAGTGTTAGACCTATGCTTCAACAAGTGACTGGAATCAAGTGTTCCTAAATGCTGGATAGGATACACCAAATCAGTGTTGGACCTATGCTTCAACAAGTGACCTGGAATAAAGTTTCCTAAATGCTGGATAGGATACACCAAATTCAGTGTTAGACCTATGCTTCAACAAGTGACTGGAATAAAGTTTTCCTAAATGCTGGATAGGATACACCAAATTCAGTGTTAGACCTATGCTTCAACAAGTGACTGGAATAAAGTTTTCCTAAATGCTGGATAGGATACACCAAATTCAGTGTTAGACCTATGCTTCAACAAGTGACTGGAATCAAGTTTTCCTAAATGCTGGATAGGATACACCAATTCAGTGTTAGACCTATGCTTCAACAAGTGACTGGAATCAAGTTTCTCCTAAATGCTGGATAGGATACACCAATTCATGTTAGACCTATGCTTCAACAAGTGACTGGAATCAAGTTTTCCTAAATGCTGGATAGGATACCACCAAATTCAGTGTTGGACCTATGCTTCAACAAGTGACTGAAATAAAGTTTTCCTAAATGCTGGATAGGATACAACCAAATCTCAGTGTTAGACCTATGCTTCAACAAGTGACTGAAATAAAGTTTTGCTAAATGCTGGATAGGATACACCAAATTCAGTGTTGGACCTATGCTTCAACAAGTGACTGGAATAAAGTTTTCCTAAATGCTGGATAGGATACACCAAAATCAGTGTTAGACCTATGCTTCAACAAGTGACTGGAATCAAGTTTTCCTAAATGCTGGATAGGATACACCAAATTCAGTGTTGGACCTATGCTTCAACAAGTGACTGGAATAAAGTTTTCCTAAATGCTGGATAGGATACACCAAATTCAGTGTTAGACCTATGCTTCAACAAGTGACTGAAATAAAGTTTTCCTAAATGCTGGATAGGATACACCAAATTCAGTGTTGGACCTATGCTTCAACAAGTGACTGAAATAAAGTTTTCCTAAATGCTGGATAGGATACACCAAATTCAGTGTTAGACCTATGCTTCAACAAGTGACTGAAATAAAGTTTTCCTAAATGCTGGATAGGATACACCAAATTCAGTGTTGGACCTATGCTTCAACAAGTGACTGGAATAAAGTTTTCCTAAATGCTGGATAGGATACACCAAAATCAGTGTTAGACCTATGCTTCAACAAGTGACTGAAATAAAGTTTTCCTAAATGCTGGATAGGATACACCAAAATCAGTGTTAGACCTATGCTTCAACAAATGACAGGTACCAAGCTTCACTTAAAGCTTGTTCTTCTTCCTCTTCTTTGCCGATATCATCTTGGGGTACATAGACCATCAACCACTCCTCTCCAGTAGACCTGACCTGACCTGTTTTCTCGAATACTTTCCAGCTTTTCGCTGTTTTCTTTGTATCAGCCTAGGTCTCTTCTCCATGTGTTCTGTGGCCTTCCTTTGCTTCTCTTTCCCTGTGAGTGCTATGATAGGGATTGCCTGGATATACTGACTTGGGTCAGTGTGTGGCCTATCCAGCGCCATCTTCTTCCCCTTTGTCCTGGTCTCTCCCACAAACTTTCGTTGATAACCCTGTTAAACCACCTCAAGAATCTCCCTCAGGGATTTACTGACAAAGCCTTGCAATCTCTTAATACTGAGTTTGGTCATCCATCATGTTTCTCCTACACATAGAAGGACTAACTTTCCATTGGAGTTGAACGATTCTTAGCTTGGTGGGCATTCTGATTATTTTAGAGTTCCAAATGGTTTACAACATGACAAAAGCCATTCTTGCCTTCTGTTTCCTAGCTTTTACATCCTTATTATCTGCATCTCCCATCTTATTTATGCTGCTTCCTAGGTATGTGAAACTCTTTACCTCCTTCAATTATGTTCCTCTCTTTTGATAGGAGTCGTGTTGTTGGCCGCATTTAGTTTCACCATTTTTGTCTTTCCTGCATGGATTTTCAACCCTACTTGCTGTTAGATCCCCAAAAAACAGATCTAGTCTTATAATGGATCCTTGTTAACGAGACAGCAGATGAGCTCACAAAAACCGGAAGTGGCAGCACACAGACTCGCCATCCACAGAACTATAAAGAAGCAAAGACACGCAACAAACGATCCATGAAGACGAAATGGAGAGATCAGCACAAAGAATGGAGAGATCAGCACAAAGAATGGATAGACCAGCACAAAGAATGGAGAGACCAGCACAAAGAATGGAGAGACGAGCACAAAGAATGGAGAGACCAGCACAAAGAATGGAGAGATCAGCACAAAGAATAGAGAGATCAGCACAAAGAATGGAGAGACCAGCACAAAGAATACAAACCAGAAAATGACAGCATAGACAAATTTGCCAGAGATGGGCAGACAAAGATCTTTAGACTCAGATGGGACATCTCAAGGCACACCTCCATTGAGAATGGCTATCAAAGAAACCTTCACATACGATTGTGTAGCATTCAAGCAAACTCCAGAACATATCCTGCACGACTGATTACTTATAATGACAAAAGAGAGGCAGTCCTGTCTGGAGTACTTTCTTCTTCTTCTTTGTACGCAGTCAGACATCAACCTTTATTTTTTCGAAAAAAGCAGCGGTCATCCTGAGGCTGTCGACACTGCCATAGAGCTTGTCTAGTGTTGCCACTGGTGATAGCCACATCTGCTCTCTCTGATCCTCGTATGTCGGGCAGTTTTGCAGCAAATGCTCAGCGGTCTTTTTCCCGGTACCACACGGGCATTCGTCAGTGCCACCTATCTTCAATTTGTTGAATAGGTGGTACCTCGGTCTATTGTGGCCAGCGTGAAGTCTGAAGACCACGACCTGCTCTCTTCTGTTCAACTGGTAATAGGCATCGTTTTTTGTGTAGCCAGTATGTTCGGTTTCCCATTTGGTCATGTATCTAGCTCTAATAAGCCTTTTTGACTCTTCGTATGTCATACTAGTATCTGGTTGTGGTAGTTTTGCACCTTCTTTTGCCAGTCTGTCTGCCTCCCTGTTGCCTTGGATGTTGCAGTGGGATGGAACCCACTGTACCACTACCCTTTTTGGTGCGGACTGCTGGCATAGTTGACAGAGTACTGCTCTTAAATCATTAAGTTCAGTATTTTCTGGCTGTTTAGTGCTGTGACAGCCAGGGCATCTGTAAGCAGGACTATATGGCTTTTATTCCTTCTGGAGTACCTGAAACACAGTCTCCTTCGTGAACCTCACCGGGCTAGATGCATAGCATTAGATGATCAAAGAAGAAGAAACTGTGAGATTCTGACTATTGCTTCTGCATTTGGAGTTGGTTATGAGATAATAGGACTGTCATCAGCAAAAATCAAGGTCCTTCAGGTGTTTAACACAAAGTCCACTAGATTCCATTTCTCTCACTGACTGTACTTTCTTTCATAATGCAGTCGACTGCCAGCTAGTTAGGGTAAGTCAGATGCAATTTTGGACCTATGCCTCAACAAATGACTGACATCAGGTTTTCCTGAAAGCTAGTGAAGGGAACTATATACCGTAGTTTTGGACCTTTGCTTCAACAAATGACTGAAAGCTAGTGAAGCGAACTATATACCGTAGTTTTGGACCTTTGCTTCAACAAATGACTGAAAGCTAGTGAAGGGAACTATATACCGTAGTTTTGGACCTTTGCTTCAACAAATGACTGAAAGCTAGTGAAGGGAACTATATACCGTAGTTTTGGACCTTTGCTTCAACAAATGACTGAAAGCTAGTGAAGGGAACTATATACCGTAGTTTTGGACCTTTGCTTCAACAAATGACTGAAAGCTAGTGAAGGGAACTATATACCGTAGTTTTGGACCTTTGCTTCAACAAATGACTGAAAGCTAGTGAGGAGTACTATATACCGTAGTTTTGGACCTTTGCTTCAACAAATGACTGAAAGCTAGTGAGGGGTACTATTTACCGTAGTTTTGGACCTTTGCTTCAACAAATGACTGAAAGCTAGTGAAGAGAACTATATACCGTAGTTTTGGACCTTTGCTTCAACAAATGACAAGGATGCAGTAGTCGTTCTGCCTCTCTCCAGGTGTAACCATTTCTTCATAGTTAATTCTCTTCTCATTCTCTTCTCCTGCAGATTACATATAACAGCCTGCCCGGCTATGCTAGACGGTGCCTTCTTCATCACATGTCCTACCCAGACCCATTTTCTTCACTTAATTTGTTGTTCCAGTGGCTGTCGTTGCCTCCGTTCCCATAGGCCTTCATTCCTCACCCCGTCCTGCCACGTTATGCCCATTATCCTCCGTAGGCATCTGTTAACCTTTAGTGTATTCTGGTCAAGAATTTCTGGACTCACTCGGTATTAAAAAAAAGTGTGTGTGGAAATAACAAATTGGGGGGGGGGGGGAACGGAGACACTCCCGGCAGCCATTTTTTTAATGCTGAATACATCACCATATATACACGATATTTTGCCGGTTAAAGTATTGTATGTTAGATACAAATGGCTTTTGAACAGTTTTAATTTTGTATACGCCATTTGGAGCAAGCCGACTTTTTGCGAAAGGTGAAGTAAGTTGTTGGGAAAGATCTTTATCGAGTAGATCTGTTTATTTTGTTTATTTAGATGAAAGAACTACATTTAAATTGGAAACTAACAGTTGTGTAGATATTGTAAACACAGTATCGATACGTTGTGGTTTCCATGGTTTTCTATCGGAGCGACTAGGCCTAGCGGTTTTCATAAATTTTCAACTTCATCTTTTTGTATCTCAGAAACTAACAAACACACAACAAAAACAATAATAAACAAGTTCTTTATTCAATTGTGTCTCTACACGCAAGAAAATCATATTTATTGACAAACAAACAGAAAAGTTACAAATTTTGAAAGTCAACTACGAAAGCGAGATGCAAATTTTTCATTAAAAATGTTGTGGCGTGCTAAAGGTTAACAAAGGACTGGTATTTCGCCTTGGTTTTTCTCCATGTTTCTGCTCCATACAACAGCATCGACTTGACATTGAATATTCTACTGATGTACATGGACACTCATTATTTTATTTCTTGTGCCAACTTATTTGCATGTCAGCTGTACTGTTTTGCACCCAATCACCCGGTTACAGCACGTATTTTAAAAATGGGTTTACTTCTCGAGTGGGTACAACCATGTTTTGGCACCAACCACTATGCCACATCACCCCATCTCATTTATTTCATATATAAAACAGTTCCTACCTGGCCCCAGTCATACATAGTTGTCTCAGCCATGTAAGAATTATCCTTCCAGTCTTTGAAAAACTCACAGCCTTGAAGTTTACAAGAAAGAAGGAAACAAATACAGGTTAAGAAATTTACAAGCAGTTTTCAGGGGCTTTCTGCACTACAATCCCAAGCTATAAATAACATGAAGCACAAAGCATTCAGAAAAGATAGAAAATATGTCATTAGCAACAATGGAGCGTTTATCCTTCTGAATCTCATCATAAAAGAGTATTTTAGGAAGCTGATGGTTTAGCATGCAATCCACATGATCCGTCCCGTGGATCTGTGGATGCATCAGAATAGTAGTCAGGTCAGATCATCCTGTAACCGGTGAAGTTGTTGGGGGCATACATGAAGACATCCTTACAACTCCACGCCCTCCTTCTCTGTCAGCAACCACTGCCTGTGCCACCTCTGGTCGGAGATTGGTCTTTCTCCTTCTTCTTCTGTGTTCAGGCTTTTTGGTCATGCTAGATCTGTAGTCCCGTTGCTAGGATGAAGTCCGCAGTCCTCTCTAGATCCAGGTGGCAGCCCCACAGCTTCTGCGTCACCTGGCTCCCTCTGGCCAGGTCTAGCATCATAGGTCTCTGTGTATTGGGCAGTTCTGTGGGATGTGTTCAGGGATCTGGACTCTGGTTCCACATGGGGAGTCATTTGTGTGTGATATCTTGAGCCGATGTAGGTGACCCAATAGTCTGCAGTGGCATATTCTCAAGCAAAAGATGGTGGTTTGTTGTTGTCTGTTGAGCTGGTGGATTGGGTCAGGTCTATTGCTCACTTCCATTTCTTCCCTTCTTTTTGAGTTGCTGATTGTGTATGCTAGTTTTTGCCTCTTGGTAGGACACTGCATGGATAAGATGCTCCATCTTACCACCTGTTTTGGACAGGGCATCAGCTCTCTCATTCCCTGTGATTCCACAATGGAAGGGTAGCCACTGAAGAGCAACTGTAGAGGTTCTTTGGATTTTGTTGAGGTCTGATCTGATTTCCCACAGCATTTGTTTCCAACTGGTGTTTTGCATTGCTTCAAGTAGTGATCTGCAACCTGTAAAGAGAGATTGGTCCATTCTTTTATGTTGTCCTCCCACCTCTATTTTGGGACGGCCTCTTCGTCGTCTGCCTTGCACCTTTCCGTGCAGGATCGTATTTGCAAGACCATTTGATCTCGATAAGTGACTGTACCAAGCGAGTTTTCTTCTTTTGACAGTTGCCAAGAGGTCTTCAAAAGGCCCTATTGCTGTTGTAATGCTATCTCATATTTCCTCATTTGTAACTCGGTCTTTGTACGTGACGTTTAGAAATCTTCTGAAACATCTCATCTCTAATCCCTGTATCCTCCGCTGTAGGCCAGCTGTAATTGTCCATGTCTCACAAGCATAGAGGAATATTTACAGAGCCAATGTACGTATTAATCTGATCTTCGTGCATATGTCTAACTGTTTATCTTGCCTGATTTTGTTAAGCCGTGCAAGTGTTGCTGTTGTATGTGCTATTCTGATCAACACCTCACATTTTGATCCTTCGTCACTGACAATCAAATCCAAATATTTAAAACAGTCTACGGCTCCTGTGGTCGACCCAGCACAAAAATTTGGTACCAGAAAAATCTGGCAATTCGGCGTGATATTGACCACATTCTCCATTATGTGCTGTGGGTTACAAAATAATATAGACCTAACACCATATTGGGGAGCCGCGTAGAGCAGTGGTTAGCGCGCTGGCTTCACGTCTGAGTGGTCCTGGGTTCACTCCCCAGTTGAGGCAGTAATGTTTTTTTCAGACCGCAACGGCTCCCAGGTCAACCCAGCCTTAAATGGGTACCGGTTCAGTCCGGGAAGTAAAAGCGGCGAGAGAGAGGAGATGGCTATCGCCCTCATATAGCCGAGCCTTTGAAATGTGAGATCGCTAACACCTCACACCCCTACGGCAGTAATGATATGGGTTACTTGACTTTAACACCATATTTCCTATGCGCTGCATAGCGTGGCGGGATATTTTTTGTTTACTTAGAGTTCCTGGACATCGTTTGAATATTGAATAGTATTAGTGCTAGGGATAATAGTTGTAGAATGCGGTGGCATCCAGGATACTGTCATGTTATTGGATATACATCACCCTTCTGAGACGGACTGAGTAGAAGTGGTTCATCATATTTTTTTCAAAAACACGTTCTGATCCAGTCCAAGATTGTCATCGAGCACAGTTAAATTTGTGGAAAGCTCAGGTAGTGAAGTGGTTAGTACACTGGCTTACGAGCTGAGCTTTCTTTTCATTTTGCTGAACTTCCATGTTTACCATTTCTTGTAAGTCGGTTTCATTCTGGGCTATTAATACAACATCATCAGCATATCGTAGATTTTTAGTGTTCTGTCCGCCAATTGATATTCCTGGTGTTGTCTGTATGTCACTCAAGATAAACTCGCTGTATGGAGAGAACAGGTCAGTAGACAGAACACAACCTTGCCTCACTCCCCTTTTTATATTCTCCCACTTGACTGTTAACTCTTATAGCCGCAGTCTGTCCCCAATACATGTTTTGAATGACCCTGAGATCCTTGCCATCAATATGCAAACTTTTCAGCATTTAGGTGATTTTCATATGTTTCACTCTGCCGAATGCTTTAACATAGTCTATGAAACACATCGGCTTTCATCTCAATGGCTCTCTTGATTATTCTTCTTATAATGTATATGGCGTTGTTTGTGCCTTTATCTTCCATGAACCTGCACTGCTCATCACCAATTTCTGGTTTTATTCTACTCCTCACTTTTCTCGTGATGATGACAATAATATAGAAACATAAAATATATAGACACAGAAAACATACAGAAACAGAACATATATATATAAACAGAAAATATATAGAAACATAGAAACAGAAAACATACAAAAAACATATGGAAACATAATATATATATATAGAAACAGAATACACACAGAAGCAGAAAATAATTTGGAAACAAAAAATATATAGAAACAGAAAATATATAGAAACATAAATATTTAAAAAAAAGAAAAAATATAAAAAAAGAAAATATATCAAAACTAAATAATGTAGAAACAGAAAATAAATTGAAGTAGGAAATAATACAGAAACAGAAAATATGTAGAAACAGAAAATATATAAAAACAAAATAATATAGAAGATGAAAAATATATCGAAACAGAAAATATATAGAAACAGAAAATATAAAGAAACCAAAAAATATAGAAGCAGAAAATAATGTAGAAACAGAAAACGGATATAGAAAATATATAGAAACAGAAAATATATAGAAACAAAAAAATATATAAAAATCATATAAACAGAAAAATCATAGAAACAGAAAATATATAGAAACAGCACTGACCTGGGTAAGGCATACATAAAATTCTGAAGTCTGAGTACCGATTTTCTTTATCCACTTTTTCTGAGGAGGATATCCTGTAGATTGGATCAAAATATGCGTACGATGAAGAAGAAGAGGATCAAAATAAATAGAAGTCATGTTTGGGACTTGAAGAAATCCAAGCTCATTAAACACAACACTATTACCAGAGATCCAATCATGCTTGACGGAGAGCCATTTGTAGAAGTGGATACATTGACCTATTTGGGCAGCACAATTGACACATCAGGAGGTACAGATGTGAGGATCAGAATTGGAGGGGCGAGAAGTGCTTTCCTGACACTAACCAACATCTGGCGATCCAGAGAAATTTAGATTTATACCAAAGTTAGAATATTTAATGTATTCATATTTTCTGCTCCACAGTAATAGGCTGAGTGGTCCACCGGGGTCTTTGTGTATGACAAGGACAAGAATAGCACCACTGCCTCACAGACAGCATGTCGTAAGAGGTGACTAGGTGACATGACGTAACACTGGCCATTGCTGAGTGGTTTGTTAAGACCAGTATAGATGGTGTCTAGCAGGTTGCGGGTCTGCTTTGCTCTAGTATTTGAGTTTATTAAGATGGACTTGCACATTGGTTAACGGCCCTCTGTGGCACTTGTCCCAATGCAGCGGAGTAATAAGCTGCTCAAGCCTAGCCCGCTAAGCAGGAAATCCTCCTCCCAGCTACATCCAACTCACGCCAGAGCTGGGACCTGCTCAAGGGCATCTGTCCCTGTAGAAGTACAAGTCAACTAGGACAATAATGGTATTTTACACTTCACACTAATATATATATTTCTATTGTGAATACTTCATGACATAGATAGTTTAATTGTGCGTCCTTAACCTTTACCAAGCCACTAACAATTGAGACAATTTCCCCTGCTGCTGCATTAATTTTCAGCACGTCATAACTTAACTTAACGTCTTTATACAACCAGTTACATTTACATCACCTTGCTCTAAAAGCTATGCGCATCCAGTTTATTCTTAAATGCATTAACTGTCCCTGCCTCCACTACCTCCCCTGGCAATGCATTCCAAGCAGACACCACTCTCTGACTAAAAAAATATTTCCTAATATCTAATCTGGACCTCTCTTTAGTCAGCTTGTAGCTTTGTCTTATTGTTATTATAGGTGGCTGCATTTTAAAAAACTTGTTATAGTCTAATTTATCCATTCCTCTGATCATCTTATAAACATGTATTAAGTCACCACGAATTCTTCTCTCTTCTAGACACTGTAGGCCGGTTTTTCTGTGTCGTTCCTCATAACTGTAATTCTGGAATCCCACTATCATCTTTGTCGCTCTTTTTTGTATTCATTCCAGCATGTTTATATCCCCTCATATTTTACTTTGGTTCTCAACTCTGAGAGCATGTAGCCTTTTTATTAGTAGACCTATAGATATGATTGTGTTGTGTGTAGAGACATAATAAAGAACTTGTTGATGTTATTGATTTTGTTGTGTGTGTGTTAGTTTCTGAGATAGAAGAAGATGAAAGTGAAAATTTATCAAAACAAAGCACAAACTTTTAGACTTACCGATTGAGGAATGTCGCTCCACATATAATCCATCAGAATCACAACAAAGTATCGATACTGTGTTTATAATATCGGCACAACTGTTAGTTTACACTAAAAATGAATTTATTACATCTATAAAATCTATAAAAACTTCACAAAGATCTTCTACAACTTACTTCACCATCCCCAGTAATGGGTCAAGTCCATACTGACTGAAAAAGAAGAATATAATCTTGCAAAACTCTGTTTTATCATAGTCGATCCAGACTTTCGCAGGTAAATTTAATAGTAAAGGCAGCTACGTCCGAGTACTATCAAATTAGCCACATTTTAGTATTTTGTACGGCGCTTCGTTTGTGTTTTATATGATTATATCGTCGTCGGTCGACGTTAAGGCAAAAATGTCGCCCACCGGTGCATAAATTGGGTTTTTTGTTGCCAAAAGTAACAGATTGCGATGCGGTAAAGGTTAAATCACAATCTAAGCTCAATTTGTTTAATACTAACGAATGTTATTTTGAAAGAAACTAATAGACAAACAAACTTGCGATACTTACTTTGGACAGTAAAACACAATTTTTCCATATTCGGCCGAGTGTAAAGAGCTAGATTTATAGAAACATCCCTCATTCAGGAAACAAACATTCATCCACCCTTCTATAAACAGACTTACGACACTTGCTTCGGACAGTAAAACACAATTTTTTCAAATTCAGCCCGAGGGTAAAGCGCTAGATTTTTACAAACATCCCTCAGAAAACAGACATTCATCCACCCTTCTATACGAAAAAACAAGGTAGGCTTACGGCATTCCAAACTTAGTCTTCTTCTTTTCCACCATAAGGTCACAGATGTATTCCACATCAAAGAACTTCAGCAGCTGAATATCGTGGCCACGGAACTTGTCAAACATGTCCGTCCGTCTGGAACAAAGAAGAGAAAGCATAAAAGCAAATGAAGACATGTACTTAACTTAACTTAACTTAACATCTTTATACTGGTTTAGAAGACCCTGCAGAGTCTGTATACAACCAGTTACATTTACATCACCTTGCTCTAAAATCTATGCGCATCCAGTTTATTCTTAAATGCATTAACTGTCCCTGCCTCCACTACCTCCCCTGGCAATGCATTCCAAGCAGACACCACTCTCTGACTAAAAAAATATTTCCTAATATCTAACCTGGACCTCTCTTTAATCAGCTTGTAGCTATGCCCTCGTGTTATTGTAGGTGGCTGTATTTTAAAAAACTTGTTATAGTCTAATTTATCGATTCCTCTGATCATCTTATAAACCTGTATTAAGTCACCACGAATTCTTCTCTCTTCGAGACACTGTAGGCCGGTTTTTCTGAGTCGTTCCTCATAACTGTAATTCTGGAATCCCACTATCATCTTTGTCGCTCTTTTTTGAATTCTTTCTAGCATGTTTATGTCCCCTCTATGATAAGGACTCCACACCTGTACACAGTACTCCAATCTAGGTCTAACTAAAGCTTTATACAGTTTGACGATCACTTCCTTGCTCCTATGTTTAATATTTCTTTTTATCATACCTAACATTGCATTTGCCTTTTTCACTGCTACCTTAACTTGTTCACTCACCTTTCCTGTATGATCTATTATAACCCCTAGGTCCCTTTCCTTATCTATCTTTCTAATATTGTTTTCTCCCATTCTGTAATTATGTTCCATATTGGATCTACCCATGTGGATGACTGTACATTTATCTACATTAAACTCCATTTGCCAGCTTACAGACCATTCTCGAATTTTATCTAAATCCGACATCAATATATCCACTTCCGCTTTAGATGAGACCCTACTGCATAGTTTTGTGTCATCAGCAAATTTTGCAATCATGGATCTCATATCAATGTCCAAATCATTTATATATATCAAGAACAAAATTGGTCCCAAAACCGAGCCCTGTGGCACACCACTTTTCACTTCACTCCACTCAGAGTACTCCTTATTTATGCCCACCCTCTGCCTTCTTCCCGTTAACCAATTTTCAATCCATTTGCCAACTTCGCCACTTATTCCATGTGATTTTAACTTTCGAAATAATCTTTGATGAGGTACTCTATCAAAGGCCTTTGCAAAGTCTAGATAAATAACATCTACTGGCTCCCCTTTATCTATGATTTTAGTAACCTCCTCCATGAATTCTAATAGATTTGTTAAGCATGATCTCCCTCTAGTAAACCCATGCTGACTATTTCTAATTAGATTAAATTTTTCTAAATGCATTACAATGTTTTCTTTGATTATTGACTCTAACAATTTACAGACTATGCTCGTTAAACTCACCGGTCTATAATTTGCCGGATCTGATGTTTTGCCTTTTTTGAATAAGGGGATCACTCCTGCATCTTTCCAATCCCGTGGAACAATCCCTTTTGTAAGTGATTGAGAACATAATATAGCCAATGGTTTTGCTAGTTGGTTTCTAATTTCATACAGCAATTTTGGGTGAATACCATCTTGACCTGGACATTTATTCACTTTCAACCCCTCCAATTTTTTAAAAACCATTTCCTCTGTAATACAGATTGATCTTAATCCCGCTGTATCCATGTCTCTTTGAAAAATATCTATAGGCTCTGGGATCTCGGAGCAGTCCTCCTTTGTGAAGACTGTGCCAAAGTACTGATTGAGCAGATTAGCAGCCTCCCTATTCTCACTTATTATTTTCCCTGTACTGTCTATGAGAGGGCCTACTTTGAGAGGGCCTACTGTCAGATCACATCCACACAATCAATCAAAACATTCCTACTCCCTGCGGAGCATAGGTCTTAACCAAATACACGCCAAGTTCTCCTGTCATGCACCATCTGTTCCATCAGTGCCCACGTCTTCATACTGGCAAGTCAGCGTTTCAAATTCAAAATGTATTCAAGGATTATAAAGAACTGCTTAATCTTGACTAATGCAAAGTTAAAACGTATTCAAGGATTATAAAGAACTGCTTAATCTTGACTTATGCAAAGTTAAAATGTATTCAAGGATTATAAAGAACTGCTTAATCTTGACTTAATGCAAAGTTAAAACGTATTCAAGGATTATAAAGAACTGCTTAATCTTGACTTATGCAAAGTTAAAACGTATTCAAGGATTATAAAGAACTGCTTAATCTTGACTAATGCAAAGTTAAAATGCATTTAAGGATTATAAAGAACTTGACCATCACATATGTAGTTTTTCTATAGACCTTTACCTACAAAACTGTATGAGAAATATACTATATTGCATGTTTCCAACCTCTAAATTAGTTGAGATTTAAGGATTTTAGATACATAACAAACGAGAAAAAAAGTATAATAACAAAAGAAAGTATTCTTATATTGTTTTTTGTTAATTAAGCAACATTTACAAAGTAATTTGCAAATGTAATTAATTGTTACATGCACCAGCAACATATGTTTCCCCTTCTGTTAACTCATTCACTCCCAAATATTTTGGACCTCTGGACGCAATTTTTTTCTTATGTAAAACTGAAACACAGCATCACTTAGTTGTGATCTATTTGTCTTCAATAAACGTTCACTGAAATAACACATATTATATACCAAACTTCGCAATTGGTACCAGAATTCAATGTAATACACATAATTTGTAAATGGAGCTGAACATCTGTGTATGAGGGATTATAGTTGCATAATCATTTTTATTTTTGTTAAATTATGAAATAAATTGTTCCCTTCATCAACACATATCTCAGCTCTAAAACAATATACGAATAACATAATGACTTGCTATTGACGGCAATCCACAAGGGAAGATGTTCTTAAAATTACACCTAATTTGGTGCAGTTGTTTTCACAGTATTCATATTTTACTGAAGGCATTTGAAGTTGAAAATGTGCTAACAAAATAAATGCACCAATCAACATCAGCGTGAGTGTTTACAATTTACGAACACCCAGAAAGAATTTTTCTGCCGTATTAAATATATATGTATACAAATTTATATTATACACACTAGTATGGCTGGGCAGGATCTTGAACCCTTACTGAATCTGTAAACTGTCACTACCACTGCTTGAGACAAAAGAGGGCACCGCGCTTCGTCAGTAGATTTTGTTTCCCTTTCATCGCTCGACTTAGAACTAAGACTTTCGCCAATAACCAAAATAAAACATTTAGGAGAGCTAGGAATGAGAAAATATGTGATTTTGTGAACACAGTGGCAAAAGCCGATATATTGGCTCCTGGGGTTTCTGGAAAAATTTGGCAGCCGATATAGCAGCTTGTGGGAGTAAATGAGTTAACTCATGCTGGTGTTCTCGTTCAAGACATCATTTTTTAAGGTTTTTCCTTTCCCACTTTGATAGACCCATCCACTTTGATAGACTCATTGTTCGTCTTCTTGAATCGTAGTATTTTTGTTCAGCATTCGGGCAGCATGTGTGTTATTTACAATACCCCATTCCAGTTCAATTTTGTCTGTTACCAAAATAATAGCCTTTATTTGGCATTTTCATTCTGCATGCTGTAAATGACAGACTGAAGTTGAAATGGAAAACCCCTCTTTTGCCCATGCGTGACACTTTTGATCCCATGGACAATACCTATTTTGACTAATGAAATATCGCATTAGTATTTATATCTGAAGCTTTGTATCTTTTAGACAAAGCTAGCATTTGCTTTTGAATGAAAATATCTGAACAGTGCTTTGAACCCCGGTTGTAAGGATATGTAATATTACCCATTATACTGTTTTGAATAAACTGTAGTTATGTGTCAAACATTGTGTTTTATCACCAGTTTTCGGTTTCCTTTTTAAACTTGTGGAGCCGCGTAGCGCAGTGGTTAGCGCGCTGGCTTCGCATCTGAGTGGTCCAGGGTTCATTCCCCAGTTGAGGCGGTAATGTTTTTTCAGACCGCAATGGCTCCCGGGTCGACCCAGCCTTAAATGGGTACCGGTTCAGTTTGGGAAGTAAAAGCAGCGAGGGAGAGGAGATGGCTACCGCCCTCATATAGCTGAGCCTTTGAAATGTGAGATCGCTAACACCTCACACCCCTACGGCAGTAATGCTATGGGATACTTTACTTTACTTTTTAAACTTTAAAGCAGGGGGTGGGGTGTTTATTATTAATTATAAAATGTTAATAAGCTTGCAAAATAACATAATTTTATATGTAAACGATTCTATTAATGTCGAACTTCATAAAAATGAACAATTTGAAAAATCTATATTTTTCACCAACACAAGAAATTTCCAAAGCGTGTGCTCCCTTAAGTTAAGATTCAACTAAGAGTTTAGCATCCAGACTGTAGACTTTCACTTACAGACGTCCCCATGACATACACAATGTCAGATGTAATATCAGAACACTGATCTGTGACAATGAACACAACAGTTAATACAGACAATACAAGCCCTACTTCAGAAGATGCAGAAGGGATGGCTTAGGTATGAATGGATAGCAGCTGTTAAGGCCTCAAACCTCCAGGGGTTGACATGGATCTACTGTCCTGGTCATGCAGGGTAATGAAAGAGCTGACATCATGGCTTCACAAGCTCCCATCATAGGCACATTAGTAATGGATAGGAATGACATTTTGAAATCAATCAATGCCTGTTTGTTGGATGAGGACACTGCAATAGATGAAGCAGCAATCCACAGGCTGCAAAGTTTCGACATTAAACGAGGTTTAAGTGGAGTTGGTCGCATAAGAGGACGGAGCAAGAGAGTGTACAACCAGCGAGCTACAGGGACCATCAGCATCCAGACCCTGCGTCATTTGCTGAGAGAGACTGAGCACCTATGGGTATGCCTGGAGTGCAGTGACATTGATTCTTGGAAACAAACAGTTAATACAGACAGAACACATGCTCAGAAATAGACCAGATGTGCTCAGAATTGGAACCAACGTGGAAAAAGAATGAGTGGCAAGGGCAAAGAACACCTAGCAAGAATGGTAGACGAGGAGGTCAGGACAGCTGGAGAACAAGAAGTTGGCCCAAAATAGAAATTGGTGAAAATCGTTTGTTCAAGTCAGCCAAACTGGTTCATACTTACCCAATGTCTTGCATGCCAACATTTTGATCTGGAACAGACAAAAGACAAAAACATCAGACAAAGACAAACAAATGTCCACAATTCACTACTATTTAACAATAAATCACAGGCCGCCGTCCATCGTAGACGATGATGGCATAATTAATTTTGTTAGCGCTATTTTTAGTAAGGATTAATCTCGAGCCGCCCGACTCCAGTGGCAAGTCAAGGACAAGACGACTAGGGGGAGACTACGAGATGCAGGGGACTCCACATCAAGCATCCGTGAAAAAGACGGCAGAGTCAGGAGTCGAACCCACACCACCTGATCCCGAGGCTGACGGCTTAACCACTTCGCCACGGAATCCCCGTGCTTAACAATAAATATAGAGTGATTAAAAAAATGCTGAGACAAATGGCAAAAGAACATGTTTGTGCTAACAGGCCAAGTGATGTTCAAGATCTCTGAGAGAGATTTACAGACGTCATGGATCATCCAAGCTGCTGTCCACTTTATAAAAAGAACATATCCGAGAATGTGCAGTGGTATTTCACAGCTTCTTCTTTGTCTTTTGTCCTACTGCCCTTGCTGTGAGGCGTTGCATAGAGGTGTATCAGAAGAACGAATAAATTAGACTATAATAATTTTTTCTAAATACAACCACCTACAAGAACAAGAGGGCATAGCTACAAATTAACTAAAGAGAGGTCCAGATTAGATATTAGGAAATATTTTTTTAGTTTGAGAATGGTGAATGCTTGGAATGCATTGCCACAGGAGGTAGTGGCGGCAGGGATAATTAATGCATTTAAGAATAAATTGGATGCGCATAGCTTTTAGAGCAAGGTAATGTAAATTAAACTGGTTGTATAAGACTGCAGATTCTTCTAAATCAGTATAAAGATGTTAAGTTAAGATAGGTGGGATGTGTCGATTTATTGTTATCGCCAAGTGGGAGGCTTGTGTTGTCATTAGGTGTAACTTGCTAAGAGTGTCTGAGACACCCTCGATTCATCGACGTCGTGGTCTGCCCCTTGCTCATGGCCTGGAGACCTACAAATGAAATGCTATTGCTGCACTCTGGTCGCAATGCCTTCTGACTAAATACCAAAACTACTTCCAAAGTTGTGCATCAATGTAGACACTAACTGGGTTTGTCCGCACTGTCTGCCTCAACGTGGTGTTGCGGATTCGGTCATGGATTGTCTTTTCGGCTGCACTTCTCTGGATCTTACTCAATACCATCAGAAATGTACATCCGAGCCCTGCAGAGCACATGGGAAAGGTTCTGGAAATGTGTGGACAACGATGGCGAACAAGAAGACCCTATGACACAATGTCAGAAGTGTTTTTTTGACCACCCTGTATATATAAGCTTGGCTTGACATAGTCGCTTTCTCTTCTACTATGGGCTGTTAAGGTCTTGTTTCCTGATTTCTGTGGCTTACGCTTCAACAGTGAGGAATTTTTCAGCATCCTTCGATCAACTGATGCTTCTATCCTGGTGAGGCTCACGATCAACTGATGCTTCTAGTCTGGTGAGGCTCACGATCAACTGATGCTTCTAGTCTGGTGAGGCTCATGATCAACTGACGCTTCTAGTCTGGTGAGGCTCACGATCAACTGATGCTTCTAGTCTGGTGAGGCTCACGATCAAGTGACGCTTCTAGTCTGGTGAGGCTCACGATCAACTGATGCTTCTAGTCTGGTGAGGCTCACGATCAACTGATGCTTCTAGTCTGGTGAGGCTCACGATCAACTGATGCTATGCTTCTAGTCTGGTGAGGTTCACGAAGGAGACTGTGCATTTCCGGTTATCGCCAGTCACCCACAGCTTTTCAAGCGTGGTCTGCGTTTGTGGTGCAGTCCTGCAGGATATGTTCTGCTTGGGTGCTCCACAACCACATGTAGTGGTGTCTCTAAGATCCATTCTGTGGAGGTGGGCTTTGAGTCTGAAATGTCCTGTTCTAAATCTGAAGATCTTTGTTTGAAGATCTTTGTCTGCCCATCTCTGACAAGTTTATCTATGTTGTCATTTTCTGGCTTGTGTTCTTTGTGCTGGTCTCTCCATTCTTTGAGCTGATCTTTCCATTCTTTGAGCTGGTCTCTCCATTCTGTTCTCATGGATCGTTTGATGAGTGTCTTTGCTTCTTTATAGATCTGTGGATGGCGATTCTGCATACCGCAACTTCTGGCTTTTGCAAGCTCAAATGCCTTCTCGTTTCCAGGGATCTCACAGTGGGCCGGAATCCAAAAGAGGCTTTAGAGTTCTGAACTATGCATCACTTTAGTCTGCTAAGTAATTAGTTATGAATATTTTCTTTTTAGTTTGAAAATCCATTATCATTTTCTACTGTTATTAATTTAGAAAAATAATTTTTAAAATAACCCAAGTAGATGTTATTGTACTAATATAGACAAAATACAAGTTTTGCAATATTAAATGCATATTATTTAGAATGCACCTTTTGATGACATTCTGACATCTAGTGAAATGGGTTGTAATGACATTCTGACATCTAGTGAAATGGGTTGTAATGATATCCTGACATTTAGTGAAATGGGTTGTAATGATATCCTGACATTTAGTGAAATGGGTTGTAATGACATTCTGACATCTAGTGAAATGGGTTGTAATGATATCCTGACATTTAGTGAAATGGGTTGTAATGATATCCTGACATTTAGTGAATTGGGTTGTAATGACATTCTGACATAACTTAACTTAACGTCTTTATACTGGTTTAGAAGATTCTGCAGAGTCTGTATACAACCAGTTTCATTTTCATCACCATGCTCTAACAGCTATGCGCATCCGATTTATTCTTAAATGCATTAACTGTCCTTACCTTCCTCGGCAATGCATTCCAAGCATTCACCACTCTCTGACTAAAAAAATATTTCCTAATATCTAATCTGGACCTGTGTTTAGTTAATTTGTAGCTGTACCCACTTGCTCTTGTGGGTGGCTGTATTTTTAAAAACTTGTTATAGTCAAATTTTTCCATTCCTCTGATCATCTTATAAACCTGTATTAAATCACCTTGAATTCTTCTCTTTTCTAGACACTGTAGGCTGGTTTTTCTGTGTCTTTCCTCATAACTGTAAGTCTACTATCCCACTATCAGCTTTGTTGCGCTTTTTTGTATTCTTTCCAGCATGTTTATATCCCCTCTTTGATAAGGACTCCACGTTGAAATGGGTTGTAATGATATTTTGACATGTGGCGAATTGGGTTATAATAATATTCTAACATGTGGTGAAAGAGGTTGTGATGATATTCTGACATGGTGAAAAGGTTGAAGACCAATGTTCTACAGAATGGGTCAGCAAGATCCATGCTCATCCCTCCTTAGTTGTCTCTTACAACATGCATGGCAGGTTACAATGTTACTATTTCTTGCTCCCCATTCAGGCCTCTAAGTGTTGCTAAATTTCATATACAAGTAGAAAACTATGGGACTAAGAAATTTTGAGAATTGAAAAATAAGATTTTTTTTTTAAAAGAGGATAGTGCTTACTTGACAAGAGGTAATCTGTCGTTGACCTCCCAAACATCTCTGCGGCCCCCGACAAAGTTGCTGATCGACAGATGTGCTAAACAAAACAGAAGGTGGTTAAAGAAAAACAGGAACACATACAAACAATGCAAAATATATGCATATAACTTAATGTTTTTATACTGGTTTAGAAGACTTTGCAGAGTCTGTATACAATCAGTTTCATTTACATTTCCGTACTCTAAAAGCGATGCCCATCCAATCTATTCTTAAATGCATTAATTGTCCTTGCCTCCACTACTTCCTGTGGCAATGCATTCCAAGCATTCACCACTCTCTGTCTAAAAATAAAGAGAAGAATAAAAAGGAACTGTAATATGGCATGTACCGTTAAAAAATATTATGGTTACTTTGTGACTCCTGCTCATATAGACATACACAAGAGAAAGTCAGTAAGTAGGTCGCAAATTGATATGGGATAGCTGGAAAATGTAGTTGGTAGTTTCTAGAGGTGGCATTAGGAGGCAGCAACATCCAGCTTTGTGATTACTGTGATTAACTTAATGTCAGCGACCCAAAGCTGGGCAGTGCATGAGCTGCAGCGACCCAAAGCTGGGCAGTGCATGAGCTGCAGCGATCCAAAGCTGGGCAGTGCATGAGCTGCAGCAGTCAGCGACCCAAAGCTGGGCAGTGCATGAGCAGCAGCGGTCAGGGACCCAAAGCTGGGCAGTGCATGAGCTGCAGCAGTCAGAGACCCAAAGCTGGGCAGTGCATGAGCTGCAGCAGTCAGAGACCCAAAGCTGGGCAGTGCATGAGCTGCAGCGACCCAAAGCTGGGCAGTGCATGAGCTGCAGCAGTCAGTGACCCAAAGCTGGGCAGTGCATGAGCTGCAGCAGTCAGTGACCCAAAGCTGGGCAGTGCATGAGCTGCAGCAGTCAGCGACCCAAAGCTGGGCAGTGCATGAGCTGCAGCAGTCAGCGACCCAAAGCTGGGCAGTGCATGAGCTGCAGCGACCCAAAGCTGGGCAGTGCATGAGCTGCAGTGGTCAGCGACCCAAAGCTGGGCAGTGCATGAGCTGCAGTGACCCAAAGCTGGGCAGTGCATGAGCTGCAGCAGTCAGCGACCCAAAGCTGGGCAGTGCATGAGCAGCAGCGGTCAGGGACCCAAAGCTGGGCAGTGCATGAGCTGCAGCAGTCAGAGACCCAAAGCTGGGCAGTGCATGAGCTGCAGCAGTCAGAGACCCAAAGCTGGGCAGTGCATGAGCTGCAGCGACCCAAAGCTGGGCAGTGCATGAGCTGCAGCAGTCAGTGACCCAAAGCTGGGCAGTGCATGAGCTGCAGCAGTCAGTGACCCAAAGCTGGGTAGTGCATGAGCTGCAGCAGTCAGCGACCCAAAGCTGGGCAGTGCATGAGCTGCAGCAGTCAGCGACCCAAAGCTGGGCAGTGCATGAGCTGCAGCGACCCAAAGCTGGGCAGTGCATGAGCTGCAGTGGTCAGCGACCCAAAGCTGGGCAGTGCATGAGCTGCAGTGACCCAAAGCTGGGCAGTGCATGAGCTGCAGTGGTCAGCGACCCAAAGCTGGCAGCTAGCATCATGGGTTCTGGTGCAATGAAAGTGAGTGAGTACATATGCGACATTCTGGTGCAATGAAGAAGGTTTTATGGACCATCTTATTAGTTACATGGCATTTTAAAATCACATCAATAAAGTCAGGTCTACAAACATTTTATTTATTACATGACATTTCAAAACCACATCGATGACGCCAGTTCTACGAACCATTTTATTTATTACATGGCATTTCAAAACCACATCGATGACGCCAGTTCTACTAACTATTTTATTTATTACAAGGCATTTTAAAAGCACATCAATGATGTCGGTTCTACAAACAATTTTATTCATTACACAGAATTTTAAAATCCTATCTCTTTTCATAATGATTACTCTTAAATCCATGAAAAAAAGTCAAAAATGAAACAGATAAACAGCACAAGGTCCAGTCAGCAAGGCACTAAAAGAAGAAGAAACAAGACTAACCTTTCCTTGATATAATATTACAGGAACAACAAATCTAGATCTGCAGCGAGCACATCTGGCATTCTTCATTTTCTGCATGACAATGTGTGCGTTGTATCGGCTTTCCACGCTGATAACAATTCAAAGTTAATAGGTTACACAGTTTCTCCAACTAATTTCTCAGCAGATCTGGGGCATTTAATGGTTCGACAGAGTTACAGGTATAAAGTTTATGGGCGAGAATAGGACAAATTCAAATGATAAGGCAAGTTTTAGAAAGAGGATGGTTTTTCTTAGTCGTTCTTAAACTCTCGCCACCAACCCCTAAAAGGGCTTTGCAAGTAGCAAGATGTTGTCTGGTGAACAGAATGCGTTGTATCAGAGTTTACAGCTTGACTGTAATATTTACACCTTCCAACTCTAACACATCCGACATCAGCAAAGATTTTTGGGTACCGTGTTAGCCTTCCCTCTTCAATCTCTTCTGTTTAGCCAGTCTGCTGTCTTGCAGCCTGTTATCCAGGATCACTGCGTGGAGGTGTAGAAGAGTCTTGGCAACTCTAGTTCACTGAAGCGTTGCAGTCAGCTATGGGTCGCTGACCACTGCAGCTCATGCACTGCTTAGCATCTTGATCACAAATGATGTTCAATAGACCACACAGAAGCGAAGCGTAATCAGGGTTAGGTGTAGCATACTGATCATAATACCCCCCCCCCCCCCCCCCCCCCCCCCCCACATTCTCATTTGTGCTCCTGGAAACTGGTTGTGGCGTAGAAGTTGTTTTTATTGAATGCTCAGAATAAGTATGTTTTCTCTTTCAGGCTCTCTGAAAAATATGTTAAGTGACAGCTTGCAGTAGATGTTAAGTGACGGCTTGCAGTAGATGTTAAGTGACGGCTTGCAGTAGATGTTAAGTGACAGCTTGCAGTAGATGTTAAGTGACGGCTTGCAGTAGATGTTAAGTGACGGCTTGCAGTAGCTTCTGTCACACTCCAAGAATGCTGACGAAGGTGGACCAGGGTCTTCCAGGCTATTCTGCTATGCGTTGCTTCTCCTGCGTGTTACTTACCACTACGGGGTAGCATCGATCCCTTTCAGGAATCATGTCAATCCCTACCTTGTTAGTCAGACTGCCATGAAGCAGTCTGATTTCAGGGATCAAGATGCTGAGCAGTTGATGAGTTGTTGCGGCCAGCGACCCAAAGCTGCCAAGTTCATTCTATATCTCCACAGGTGATAACGGATTGCAACAGAACAGATTGGTTAATGAGAAGGGATCGAAGCAGGAAGACTAACTCGGTGCCACAAAAATGTCTGCTGAAGTCGGATGTGTCGAACCGAAAGGTGCAGATTTCGTAGTCAGGTTGTAAACCACGACAGAATGTATTCCGTTCTATAAACTACATCCTGCTACTTACAAAGTCCTTGGAATCACACCAAAAACCAATATAGCAAGGAAATCAGGGAGAGAATGAGAAATGGATAAGACACAATCTCAGAAAGAAGGTGAACTGTATAACCAGAATTGCATTGGGTTGGAACACACAGGGAAAGAGACAAGTGGGAAAACCAAGAATCACCTGGTGAAGAACAATCAAAGAAGAAATCGGGGTCTCGCAGTCAGAACGCAAGAAAACGAAACAGATGGAGAGCATCTATTGCAGCCCTGTGTTTGAAGGGGAACCAGATGGATAAATAATGAAAGAGGAGTATGCATACGGCTAGCAACCTCACCATGCCAAACAAATAGCTACAGAAACCAAAGCTGCAAGAACAAATAAAATGCTTTGGTGTAGGCGTCCTGTATGACCCCCAACAGCAATGATGGCCTTAATCCTTGACACAGCAAAAAGAAGAGTTCGAAGTTCATGCATTCTATGCATCAGATCACCTAGAAATGTTGCAGGGAAGACTAACATTCCAGAACCTTTGTTTTACTTACTTGCATAATTTCCTCATCTTTTGACCGTTGCCGAGAGATCTTAAAAAGGTCCTAATGCTGTTGTAATTCTTTCTCGTATTTCCTCATTTGTAACTCGGTCTTTGTACGTGACGTGTAGAAGTCTTTGGAAACATCTCATCTGCAAGAGCTGTATTCTTCGCCGTAGGCCAGATATAACTGTCCATGTCTCACAACCATAGAGAAATATTGACAGGACCAATGTACGCATTAATCTGATCTTCGTGCATATGGCTAATTGTTTGTCTTGCCAGATTTTGTTACGCCGTGCAAGCTTCGTGCTATTCTGGCCAACACCTCACATTTTGGTCCTTAATCACTGACAATCGAATTCAGATATTTAAAATAGTCTACGAATTTGAGTTCCACGCCATTAGCTTTTATCCGACTGTTGAAGCCCTCGGCGCTGTTGGTCATTAATTTTGTCTTCCCAGCGTTTATCTCCAAACCAAGAGCTGTTTCATCAAGCCTTCTGACCCATCCCTGAGTTCCACTTCTGTGCACACCAACCCGTCAATGTTATCTGCAAAACAAAGGTTGGTAATCGTTCGGCCCCCTATCTTAATAGTACCAACGTGATCTCCAAGTGCCTCACTCATAATTCCCTCAAGGAATATGTTTAAAGTGTTGGGGAGAGTGTACAACCCTGCCTCACATCAACTGATGTGCGAAACTAGTCATCCTGTCTTCCATTCACAAGAACTGCGTTGGACGCCTTGTCATTCAAGTGTTCAAGGACCTGTATAAAATTTCAGTTGATTTTATACCTCCTCATGGTTGCCTGCTGCACTTTATGTCATACCCTAACAAGTCAAAAGACGGAAACTTGCTTGGTACAGCCACATATCGAGATTAAACAGTCTTGCAAATACGATCCTGTGTGGAAAGGCGCAAGGCGGACGACGACGTTCCAAAAAGATGACAGAACTAAAAGAATGGACCAATCTCCAGCCAGAGGAGGCACAGGCAGAGCCACTGACAGAGAAGGGTGGCGTGAGGGTGTCTTCATGTGTACCCCAATGACCTCACCGGTTACGGGATGACCTGACCCGAATTTCCCCATATCGCGTATATTTCTCCTTAGTTTTAAAAAAAAAAAAGGAAAGAGCCCGTTAACGTAGCAGTGTGACGTATTGGGAAAATGGTATTAGGTTGTTATTTTTTTGACCAACTATGGGTGATCTAATCAACATCATGTCAGCCGTCTTTACTTTCACAGATCATTCTGGTACCAAATTAAGGCTGGGTCAACTCAAGGTGCTGGGGTGCGATCAGACAAATCCAGCACCAACTGGGGATCAAACCCTAATTGCTGAACTGGGAAGCCCATGCTCTTATCACTGCACTATCTCTGCTGCCTAACATTTCAGAACCTGTTTTATTTACTCGTACACTTTTCAATGACCCCCTATCGTGTATATTCTCGTTAACAAATAAATAAACTTGAAGACGAACTGAACTCACTTTTCAGCACTGGACTGCGAGTCCCTTTCAAACTCTGCTATGACGAGCTTCATTGGGTAGTGACCGCACAACTCTCCATTCAAGTTTGGAACAATCTTCAATAAATAATTGACACCAAATTGCCATTTCATAATACCTGCAAAAATATATTCAATACAGAATGGGTAGTCCCTAGATGTTCAGTTAGTTGATTTATAAGGAAGTTTATTTTCTTCTTCATTGGCCTCAGTCCTTGAAATGATGTTGTGTCGTAGTTGACAGCAAAGCTGTGATGTCTGCGCCTTTTGGCGACCCCACGTCTCAACACATCATGGTTTTTTTGGTGACAGATGTGCCTTCCCTCTTCGATCCCTTTTCTCTTAGCCAGGCTGCATGTTTGCAGTCTGTTTCCAGGGCCTTAACATGAAGGCAGAAAAGGGTCTTGGTCAGCTATGGGTCACTGAGCCAATTAATGAGTCACTGACTGCTGTCAGCTCTGTCACTGCTGCATCTGTGGCCCCTACTTATGTTCTAGCACCGTGGTTCACAAAAGTTATATTTTACATCTGAAATGTATATTTATTTTACAAGGAAAATAAATGTGAACCAACGCCACAAACTCACAGTGTACTTGTAGTCTTTGCCAATCAGCAATATGCATCTCTCCATAATTGTTTCTCCCTGAAAAATATTTTAAAATTACTACTCAGCAATAGCATTTTATTAGAATCTATAAGAGCTGTTTCAATGAAATAGTACTTAGCTAGTTTAGCACACAATACACATAAAATAGTCAGGGAGTCACATAAATATTGTCTCCTCTTTTGTGATGATCGGAATCAATTCAAGCTGAGGAATAGACTGATCTCCTACATGGGTTGCCTTCATCTAGACTACATCAACATTTTCCAAACCTCTACCTAGGTTTTTATCTCCCATGACCGTTCATCCCTCCCTCTATTTGCCTTGCCTCTTCTTGTTTTTTTCAGTTAGGTGCTGCACGTGTACACATATCACCATCTGGCCGCTATCAGTTTATCCAGCCTTCCCCTAATTTTCTCACACTTCATATGATTTCCTGGCTAGCTACTTTCGCTCCTCGCCTAACCAGTTCTTGAAATCCAGTCATTGACGAGTTCACCTTCTGTATCCAGCTATCTACCTGTTCGTATCTCTTTTTGATGTATTTGTCTCTTCTTCTATGATGTGTCAGCTCATATTTGTATTGTTATCTTGTCCCTAATACTCATAGGGCTCAGTGGTCTAGAGCTAAGGTGTCTGCCTTGGGTGCAGGAGATTGCGGGTTCAAATCACTGTGGAAACCTGGGTTTTTTTCACGTGGATCTTCTAGTAAAAATTCCCCCTGAACTCTGGGAAGTGAGCATGTTAAAAATTCCTTGACAGTTGGAAATCATTAATAGTAGGCTTAATGATCACTGCCCGGACTAAATTCAAGTTAAATATTTGTACCTTTCCCCAGGTAGTTTGTTAAGAGCAGCTATAGAAGGAGACAAACTGGCTGCGGGTCTGCTTAGCTCTAGTGTTTTGAGTTTATTAAGACTCATTTAAACCACCCCGCAAGAAACTGGTTAAATACAGATTCTGTAGCCTTCTAAACCAGTATAAAGAAGTTCAGCTAATGAAGGCCTTTATAGGCTTCGTCGTTGTTTTGGTCTTAGCACAGTATCTGGACAACCTTAGCACAGTATCTGAACATACTTAGACAGCCTTAGCACAGTATCTGAACATACTTAGACAGCCTTAGCACAGTATCTGAACATACTTAGACAACCTTAGCACAGTATCTGAACATACTTAGACAGCCTTAGCACAGTATCTGAACATACTTAGACAGCCTTAGCACAGTATCTGAACATACTTAGACAGCCTTAGCACAGTATCTGAACATACTTAGACAGCCTTAGCACAGTATCTGAACATACTTAGACAGCCTTAGCACAGTATCTGAACATACTTAGACAGCCTTAGCACAGTATCTGAACATACTTAGACAGCCTTAGCACAGTATCTGAACATACTTAGACAGCCTTAGCACAGTATCTGAACATACTTAGACAACCTTAGCACAGTATCTGAACATACTTAGACAACCTTAGCACAGTATTGAACATACTTAGACAACCTTAGCACAGTATCTGAACATGCTTAGACAACCTTAGCACAGTATCTGAACATACTTAGACAACCTTAGCACAGTATTGAACATACTTAGACAACCTTAGCACAGTATCTGAACATACTTAGACAACCTTAGCACAGTATCTGAACATACTTAGACAACCTTAGCACAGTATCTGAACATACTTAGACAGCCTTAGCACAGTATCTGAACATACTTAGACAACCTTAGCACAGTATCTGAACATACTTAGACAACCTTAGCACAGTATCTGAACATACTTAGACAGCCTTAGCACAGTATTGAACATACTTAGACAGCCTTAGCACAGTATTGAACATACTTAGACAGCCTTAGCACAGTATCTGAACATACTTAGACAACCTTAGCACAGTATCTGAACATACTTAGACAGCCTTAGCACAGTATTGAACATACTTAGACAGCCTTAGCACAGTATTGGACAGCCTTAGTACAGTATTGGACAGCCTTAGCACAGTATCTGAACATACTTAGACAGCCTTAGCACAGTATTGGACAGCCTTAGTACAGTATCTGAACATACTTAGACAACCTTAGCACAGTATCTGAACATACTTAGACAACCTTAGCACAGTATCTGAACATACTTAGACAACCTTAGCACAGTATTGGACAGCCTTAGCACAGTATTGAACATACTTAGACAGCTTTAGCACAGTATTGAACATACTTAGACAACCTTAGCACAGTATCTGAACATACTTAGACAGCGTTAGCACAGTATCTGAACATACATAGACAGCCTTAGCACAGTATCTGAACATACTCAGACATACTTTTTAACCCTACCAGACCTAAGACCCTGAACCCAACTGTCTCCCATTCCTGGGCTCTAGAGCATTAAAGAGAAAAAACCAACATGATATAGAAAAATGTTAGTTACATGCAAACAAGTGGTTAGAATAAGATGTAACTTGGAGACAATGTAGAAAATAGGTTTACCTTTCATCTAGTGTCAATATTCCACCTTTGTGTGCCAATCCACCCAGCAAAAGGCCAAGAATCTGTCTCGAGTCATAAAACATTTCGAAATCCGGGAGTAAACCCAACAAAGAGCCCTCATTTGTCCAATAATCCTGCTAGCCGGGCTTTATACATAAGTATTCCATATAGATCCTCAGTCCAAGAAAAGCCTTCATCTCATCACTCGAGCTCTCACTGTCTGTTTCACTTGAACAGAGTCTGAATCAACCAAATTATTGATCACCTGTTGGACTGTCATAAGCCTAGACTTACTTTGCTTTCCTGTTGAAGTGCTTGGTTCATCAGCCGTTCGTTTCATTGTAAATTTTCCGAATTTGTTCATGTTAAACCCCACAAAATCAATTCAAACATGGAGGCAGCCATTTGCAATGACTAATCACGACGATTGACCACAATTGGTTGGTTATTTTTCGATTCTGACGCATTTTATGACGCACTATCCAAAGTACCGAAAATTAGGTACAGCGGTTTAGAGCCAGTTAAGGAAATTACCTAAAAATGGGTACAGCGGTCTGGTAGGGTTAAGACAAATATGTAAGAACAACAGCTGATGTTGTTTGCGAATGCCCACAATGAGCAAGTTTACTCTTTCTTGTTGTGCTATGCTTGGTTTCATCTGCGTGTCGCTCACTAATACGAGGATCATGTTGATCCCTCACCTCGTTAGCCAGGCTGCCATGTAAACAGCCCGTTTCCAGGGAGGGATGTAAGGAAGCCGAGGTGAGGGTCTTGACCAGTATATTTTTCCTGACCTTGACTAACATGTCTAATTCAGTATGTTGTGCCTGACGCTGCCTAACATGTCTGATCAGTATGTTGTGCCTGACCAGACATTAGTCTTCCTCCCCACAACAAATGATAATAAAGTAATGGTGCATGCATCCATGTAAAGTTAGAGTTGTATGATAATGTGGTTTTCGAAGCACCTTGCGGCCGAGCATTGCCATCTCTAACATATCTTCAATAGGAGAGTGGGCTCATTCCCACTCCAACTGGCTGTAAAAAAATTATTTTACCTGCTATTCCATTCAGCTACCTGTTAGGGGTTGAAACCCTAGTCTTCAGCTGGATTACTGAGATGACCAGGGTCCACCACTCTTGTTGGTGAGGGAAGCTTAGCTTGTGCATCAAGTCCAATTAGGCTCACAATTCTTTGTCTCAGAACAAAGCACAATAGACTGATGTACAAGCTTCATCATTGTGCGCAAGTGGACTAAATGAACAAACTGCTGGGCATGAATTACAGGATTGTCCCCTGTACCGCCAGTTAAGGAAGATACACTGTCCCAAAGATTCCACACTAAATTCAAAGCTGTATGGAACCAAAGAGGTCCTCCAAGTAGCGACAGTCGTGTTCATCATAGGAACTCTTCTGATGGTGTAGTTAGTTTCCCATCACAAGCGATGATGGTGACATCATCAGACAGTTTTTTTGTCTTGATGGTGTAGCTTGTCCCGTATTTGGAATTTAAAGAGGAAGAAACTGCGCTGGTCATCAACCTCACTCTCTTAACTTCTTTATACTGGTTTAGAAGACTCTGCAGAGTCTATATACAACCAGTCTCTTTTATATTCACTTGATCTAAAAATACCTATGTGCATCCAATCTATTCTTGAATGCACTAATTGACCCTGCGTGCCCTATTTCCTGTGGCAATGCATTCCAAGCATTCACCACTCTCTAACTAAAAAATATATTTCCTAATAACTAATCTGAACCCGTCTTTAGTTAATTTGTGGCTTGTTCTTGTAGGCGGCTGTAAAAAAAACTTGTTATAGTCTAATTTATTCTTTCCGTTGATTATCTTATAAACCTGTAGATCTTGTCCTGATCTAACCTCCCTGACCAATAAGAAAGCTATTTGGTAAATTTAGTCCTATTACTGGCTTTAAATGTTGTTGTTGGGGGTGAAGAGTTGTGCAATGTCCTGGAACATGCAATGTTAACATTACAATAACGTGGGAATTAAAAGCAAACAATTATATTCTTATTTAATCGATCCTTGTTGTTGAATGACCACAATGATAAGATAATAAGAATAATATTGTTTGCTTTTAATTCCCACGCGGAAGTGTATATATTGAGGTCGGATTTAGATAAAATTCGAGAATGGTCTGTAAGCTGGCAAATGGAGTTTAATGTAGATAAATGTACAGTCATCCACATGGGTAGATCCAATATGGAACATAATTACAGAATGGGAGAAAACAATATTAGAAAGATAGATAAGGAAAGGGACCTAGGGGTTATAATAGATCATACCGGAAAGGTGAGTTAGCAAGTTAAGGTAGCAGTGAAAAAGGCAAATGCAATGTTAGGTATGATAAAAAGAAATATTAAACATAGGAGCAAGGAAGTGATAGTCAAACTGTATAAAGCTTTAGTTAGACCTAGATTGGAGTACTGTGTACAGGTGTGGAGTCCTTATCATAGAGGGGACATAAACATGCTAGAAAGAATACAAAAAAGAGCGACAAAGATGATAGTGGGATTCCAGAATTACAGTTATGAGGAACGACTCAGAAAAACCGGCCTACAGTGTCTCGAAGAGAGAAGAATTCGTGGTGACTTAATACAGGTTTATAAGATGATCAGAGGAATCGATAAATTAGACTATAACAAGTTTTTTAAAATACAGCCACCTACAATAACACGAGGGCATAGCTACAAGCTGACTAAAGAGAGGTCCAGTTTAGATATTAGGAAATATTTTTTTAGTCAGAGATTGGTGTCTGCTTGAAATGCATTGCCAGGGGAGGTAGTGGAGGCAGGGACAGTTAATGCATTTAAAAATAAACTGGATGCGCATAGCTTTTAGAGCAAGGTGATGTAAGTGCGACTGGTTGTATACAGACTCTGCAGGGTCTTCTAAACCAGTATAAAGACGTTAAGTTAAGTTATCGTAATGTTAACATTGCATGTTCCACCCCCAACAGTAGCATCTAATGCCAATAATATGACTTAGTTTACTATATAGCTTTCTTATTGCTATACGAATACAGAGTAGAGACTAATAACTAGTAATAAGGGAACTGGTCGCTTCACCTCGCTAATACTGCTGAGACTGAAGCCATGACATTGCTATTCGGTATAGGAATACAGAGCAGAGACTAATAATGGAACTGGTCGCTTCACCTCGCAAATAGCTGAGACTGAAGCCATGAATGACATTGCTATACGGTATACTAATACAGAGCAGAGACTAATAAGGGAACTGGTCGCTTCACCCCGCAAATAGCTGAGGCCATGTACAACAACAACAATGCACTTCCTCTCCTACGACCGACAGCCGGACAGCATCTGCTACTTGTTATTTTGGTCAGCCTACTTGATAAAAGATGAGGCCTCCTACAAGTGTCTAATACACCATCACAATGGCAGTATCATTATGCATAATGCTATGAATATAAATGATGGATAATGGGACGGCTTTAGTACAATGTGAATGACAATATGTGAATCTAGACACACAATGACACATGCCTCCCTTGAATTGTTATCATCGTGACATGAAAAACGAACCCCCATGTTTCATGCTCACTTTGACATCTGCATTCTTCACACGATGACTTGTCTTGACGAAATGTCTCAACAGTTTAGAAATGTCCTCTTCTGTGACAATTTCGCCGATCCCCTCGTAATCCATTCTTCCACCTCCGCTGTGCTCGCTCATCATCTGACAAACATGGACAATCTGTTCGTCTGCTGACAATAGTTGCCAGACTAAAACTGTGAATTAATCCAAACAGCGCCACAAAAAAATCCAAAATCTACCTCGTTAAAAAAATTAATGTTCTATAGACCAGACATCCCCCCCCCCCCCCCCACCCCACCCCACCTTTCCCCATCCAAAAAATAATAATACCTCTTTGGAAAAAAAACACCGCCAAAAAAGTATATCAAATTTGTAAATACACTACACAACTTTGCATACATTTTCATAATCGCTATTTTTAACAATTTACAAAGTCAGTTCTGAATTGACTTAATATTCAGTATCCTAAATAAATATACTCCCTCTTTCTTTTCGCTTTTCCTGTTTTGCCTCAGGTTATGAAGAGATCTCTAGAACGAGCCCGATTGTGTGCCTCATGCACAGTGGCATTCACTGCCTCAGATATTTATGTAAGTCAAATTTTTCATAGTCGGCCTTTGAAAGTGAATCCGTTTTATCTAAATAGCAACGCTTGTTTGGTTGGGGGTGTGTGTGGGGGGGGGGGGGGGGTGTTGCTATGTGGTAGTAGTCTTGCTACGTGGTCAAACCATTTTAGTTGCGGTCTTTTAATGTAGTCCAATGCTGGTGTTGTTCTCACCAGTCTCCTGATGTCATCGTTTCTGATGACCTATCTCCTTGTTACGCCCAATATTTTTTGAAGGCATTTCATTTCTGTTGTTATGATTTGATGTTTTTCATTTGATGTAAGTGTCCAGTTTTGACATTGATAGCAAAGTGTCGGGATTAAAATCGTTTTGTATGAAGCTCGTAGGTTGCAGCCAAAGGTATACAACATGACGAAAGACTGGCGTCTGTCCAACATAATCAAACGCTTACTTCAAAACAGGCGATTCTGTGTAACCTTGGGGAATAAAGAGAGCAGATGACGAAATCAAGCCAACGGCCTGGCTCAAGGAAGTGTTCTTGCCCCCATGCTATTCAACATCTATACCAATGACCAACCTATGGATACAGACACAAGGACATTTATATACGCCGATGACACAGCAGTCGCTGCTCAGGCTAATGGCTTCGAGGAGGTACAAGGTAAACTAACACCACCTAAAACCCAACCCTAGCAAAACTCAGGTATGCGCCTATCATCTCAAGAACAGAGAGGCAAACAGAGAACTACAGATCAGATGGCAAGGAAGGATCTGGAACACTGCCCGGCTCCCAAATACCTGGGTGTAAAGAAGTTGGATTGCACATTATCCTATATGACACACTGTCAGGAGACAAAGCGTAAGGTACATGCGAGAAACAACATTATCCGAAAATTGACTGGCACAACATGGGGTGCTCAGCCATTAGTCTTACGCACATCAGTGATTGCCTTTCCGAAGCGGAATATGCAGTCCCAGTCTGGAAAAACCCCGCCCATGCAAAACAAGCTGATACAGCAGTGAACGAGATGGGCAGGATAGTGTTGGGGTGCCTTAAACCCGCCCCAACAAACAAAATATATCCCTTAATTGGCATTGCACCACCTGATATAAGACGAGGTGTAGCTGCGGAAATCGAACGAGGGAAACAGGAAAACGACCCTAGACACCCGATGTTTGGCCATCAGGAACAAGCCACAAGACTTAAATCAAGACACAGTTTCTTAAAATCGACAGAGACCATACAGACAAGCCCGGGAGGTCTACGCATCGAGAGGTGGCGCGAAACAATGCAGGATCCATGGATAGAGCCCAAGGAAAAGGCTGCGCCTGGACACCACCTGCCCTACGCTGTGTGGAAGGCAATGAACAGACTTCGAACTGGTGTCTCAAGATGCAGAGCGAACTTGAAGAAATGGGGATACTCAGATGTCGACACATGTGAATGCGGCGCAGTTCAGGACCAAGATCATCTGATGACCTTCCCCAACCTCCCTGAAACCTGTGACATGAACGACATGATGGAGGTGAACGACAAGGCAGTTCAAGTTGCTCAATACTGGACGGATGCTGTGTGACATGGTGTTTGGACACGGAAAGTAAGTAAGTAAGTAAGTATGAAGCTCTTTTGGTAGTTATTGTCACGTGCCAGCAATTAAGTATTGGGGTTAATTTCCCAAAGATCTGATATGCCTTATTGCATCTTTGTTTGATTTCCCCTGTGATTATTTTGTCTGCTGATACCATGCTCCCTAAGTATGTGAAATCTTCCACCAGTTTTATTTGTTGCTTTTCAAGAAAGGAATTATGTTTCTCCTTCTTTTCTAGATAATTTTTGCTCAGTTTCTTTTACGCTGATTTTCATGCTGAATTATTTACATGTAACATGTTGCTGCAATTGTATCTCTGAAGTTGCTATGGCAACTTGATCGTCTGCGAAAATAAGTTTTTTTTTCAGAGTTCACCAATGTTGTTTCCTTCACTTTATATAAATAGACTATCATTTATATAAGCTTTATAGACTACAAAAAGGCACTTGACAACGCCCAGAATTCGAAACTAATTACATGTCTGGAAAACATAGGTGTGGATGGAAAAGGATCACACTATAAAAGGAAACTAAAGACATACTGAATAGATGGAGAGAGTACTGCAGAACCATGTATGGAGACAGCACAAAGCGCTCAGTTACAATCTTACCAAAGGATGAGAAAGAACCTGAACCAACATTGGAAGAAGTACGCTCTGCAATTAAAAGCCTGAAAAAGGGAAAGTCCCCAGGATAAGATGATATCCCAGCAGAGCTAATACAAGCAGGAGGAGAGGCATGCGCTCGAGTCTATCACAAGCTGTGTAAACAGATATGGCACAGTGCAGAGTGGCCAGAAGCATGGAAGAAATCAATTTATATTCCCCTCCCCAAAAGAGGCAACCTGAAGCTGTGCACGAACTACCGAACTATCGCACTGATCAGCCATGCTAGCAAGATACTCTTGCGAATCCTATTAAGAAGGATAGAGAAAAAGTTTGAATCTGAAATTCACGTAGTCCAGGCAGGTTTTAGGAAAGACAGAGGGAACCGGGACTACATATTCAATTTAAGGAATATCTATGAAAAATGTAGAGAGTTTAATGTAGACCTGTACACATGTTTCATTGATTACACTAAGGCCTTCGACACGGTAAAACATCAAAATCTGTGGAGAATCACGAAGGAAATGGGGTTTCCTTTGCATATAGTCCATCTCATTGAAACATTATACCAAGGTCGACAAGCCGCTGTCCGAGTATCTGGGCAAACATCAGATTGGTTTGCAGTACAAAAGGGAGTCCGACAGGAATGTATCTTCTCACCTTATCTGTACAACATATATGCGGAATGTATAATGAGAAATGTACGAGAAGATGAGAACATTGAAAGTTTCGACCCATTTACGATGGGGGGGGGGGGGGGGGGGGGTACGAGATTCCAGAGTTACGATACGCAGATGACACAGTGATACTATCAAGAAGTTCGGAAGGGATAGAGCAGCTACTTTTAGCCGTTAATGGACATAGTAAAGATCAAAATCTGTTCATAAACATAAACAAAACAAAGATAATGACCACCGATAAAACACAATGTCAGCATAAATTTACAGTGGGTGGTGAGGAAATAGATCAGGTCACACATTTTGAATATCTGGGCTCCAGAATCGACAAAAATGGTGACTGCTCGAAAGAAATCAGAAGAAGACTAGCTATGGCAATGCAGAGACTGAACAGCCTGAAGAAATTATGGCAGGGCACCAACAAAACGATAAAAGTAAAAGTCTCGAGAGCTTGTGTTTTTCCTGTGGCAGCTTATGGCTGTGAATCGTGGACGATTACCAAAACTTCTAGACAAAGAATCGAATCCTTTGAGTCAAAATGTTACAGAAAGATACTCAGAATACCCTGGACAGAGAAAAGAACAAATGTAGACATTCGGCAAGAGTTGATCATAGAGGAGAACTGGTTTATCAATTCCATTTTGGCTAGAAAATGCAAATATTTTGGTCACATCAAGAGACACGACGGTCTTGAGAGGACGGTGATGGAAGGTATGGTGCCAGGCAAAAGAGGAAGGGATAGACCAAGAAGACGTTGGCACCAAGATATCCAGGAGTGCCTGAGTATGACAGTGGCGGAAGCTGGTGTTTTGGCAAGGGAACGAGTTTCTTTCAGACAGACTGTGATGGGAGCGACGTTCTACAAAGGACATGCTACATGATGATGGATGGAAAAGTCTCATTAATACTCAGCAACCTATTATGAGATTAAATAATATTGAAAGTATGACTTTGTAGAAGATGTTGGATAAATGTACGAGAAGTAAACGGCTCTGTAAGTGGGAAGATACCATTGAAGGATGGACAGGGAAAGCCTGGCCGATTGTATCCCCAAGACAAGAGAGAGAGAGGGTGACGAAGATCCATTCCAGACTACCCTCGCTGTGATGATTGCACTTACAACTAAACTGATTAACCTACCTTCACACCTTAGAGATAGAGACTGTTCTGTTCTTGTTTGATCTACTCGTTTTTGAAACTGGCATATCATAACTCACGTGTTCCTGTTCACCTCCTGGCAATAGCTGCAAACTCAAACCGTATTGTATGGGCGATATACATAAGATGCAGTTGGGAGTCAGGTTAGAGTTTCCTTGGTACAATGAGAGGTCAGATTGTTGATGGGGTCAAGGTGCTGAGCAGCGCATGAGTTACAGTGGTCAGCGACCCATAGCTGACTGTTAGCGTCAGGGCCAGCGACCCATAGCAGACTGTTAGCGTCAGGGCCAGCGACCCATAGCTGACTGTTAGCGTCAGGGTCAGCGACCCATAGCTGACTATTAGCGTCAGGGCCAGCGACCCATAGCTGACTGTTAGCGTCAGGGCCAGCGACCCATAGCTGACTGTTAGCGTCAGGGCCAGCGACCCATAGCTGACTGCTAGCGTCAGGGCCAGCGACCCATAGCTGACTTCTAGCGTCAGGGCCAGCGATCCATAGCTGACAGTTAGCGTCAGGGCCAGCGAACCAAAGCTGCCAAAACCCTTCTAGACCTCCACGTGGTGATTCTGGATAACAGGCCACAACAGAGCAGACTGGATAAGCAGAAGGGATCGAAGAAGGAAGGCTAACGCGGTACTAAAAAATGTCTGCTGAAGTCGGATGTGTCGGTCCAAATGGTGCAAATATCGCAGTCAAGCTGTAAACTGCGACACAACGCATTCCGTTCTCCGGACAACATTCTGCTACTTGCAAAGCCCTTACCCGTGCTTGGTAGCGGGAGATTGAGCAACAACGAAGAAGAAGCAGCAGATTGTTGCTGGGCAGAGCAAGGCATACTGCACCAATGTCTCCGGTACGAGAATAAAGAAGAACGAAGTGATCTCAACTCTGGGACCCCTTTAGCAAGAGGAGTCATGTGCCAGACTACCAATCTTCACTTTGGATAGAACAGAAGGACTGACTAAGGCATGATGGGTTAGCAGATGGGGATGCATCAAACTTTCCTGGATGAGTGGATCTGTTGGCCTGGTCATGCTACGGATCCATGCAATTAAAGAGCCTGGCTTCACATCTCACACTCACTCATTATGGGAACATTAGCGATGGACAAGAATAGCATTTTAAAATATATCCATGACCGCCTGTTGAATTAGATAAATCAGGAATTTTGAAATCAAACAAAGCTCAGGCGCATGATAGGAAGGAGCAGGAGTGGTCAACCAATGAGCTGCAGGGTGCATTAGTATCCGCATCAGAAATAGAAGCACATACTCCCGTCATGACTTTTTACTATAGATGGCCATGCGCCCGCAGTGCAGCGAAGAATAGAGCAGACATAAAATCATGGCTTGGTTTTATTTGTGAAGTGTTAGTTATTTTTGTTTGTTCTTTTTAAATGACGAAAAGTATGTGGCTGTAATATGGGCTTCGATTAGTGTTTGTCCTGATACGTTCGCTGACCAATTAACTATATATGGTTTTATCGACTTTTGTTCTGGAGCTGCCGTGATTTCGATGTATTTATGTCGACCAATTCCACAGAAACAACCAAAACGCTGATCAGATTTTCTGATTGATAAAAACCAAGGGAACGAATTTGGCTTTTAGACAGCCAAGATGGCATTAATATTGATGACGAGAGAACTACTTCCTGGATTCTGTTTCTTGTAATCTAATTATGTCCCTTTGTTAATTAAAAAAACATAAATTTCAGCTGAGTTTTAAAATAATAACATTGCAATTTCAGAGCTCTTTCTATTAAACCAAGAAATTTAAAAAAGTGCTAAAAACATTTAAATAAATAAATTACAAATGCGCAATAACATTTTTGGAGCAATTTAAAGACTTTATAATTCATGCACAACAGTTTTATTTGTTAGGTTTTGCGGCCGTTTAAAATTTGTATATTTTTGTGAAATAATCTTTTATTTGAATGGTTGAAATATATACCAATTGACCAATCAATGCTCTGCGTACAAATCTGAAGGGGGGCGTTATACTTTAGTCACGTGTTCTTTTGTTTTTGTTCGCTGCAATATCTTATCTATTTGGGCATTTAAATATAATATGCCGTTCTAGAACAATACAAGTATCTAGTGCAACAAGCCTTTATCAATGGAAATATCTTCTGCTTCTTCTTCAGTTATCCTCCGATCAAGTTCCCGGTTTCTCTTACAAAGGACACCTTTGTTTGTAAGCCTGTTTTATCTCCATACAGCTTTTCTTTGTCTCATGTCTGTCTCACCAGTCCAGTATTGTTCTCTCGTTTCCTGCGTGAGCATGCAGCTTTGTAGAATGTGTTCTACATTCATGGTATGCCCCGCCCCCCCCCCCCCCACCACCAATGGACACATGTCATCTGTCCCAATCCTCATGTTATTGTAAATATAACCATTGAGTCTGTTATGCCAAGTTTTCAGTCTGAAGATGATGCCTTGCTCTTCTCTGGTTAAGTTAAAGTAGCTGTCTTCTTTTCGGAAGCCGCGGTCTTGATCAGCCCATTTTCCCCTGATGTTGGCTTTAATTGTGGCATTGGCCTCATTAATGTGATGTTCAGGTATGTTTGTGGGAATGCTCCTCCACACTTTGCTAGTTTGTCTGCAGCTTCCCTGTTACATAGAGCTGACCATGGCATATACTCCCAAAGTTCCATCTCTGGGGCCTGCATCAATTCGTGCCACCTATCGATACATCGACTTTCAGGGTGTGTCTGTATAGACTGTGTTGATTGTAGGAAGCAATTCCTGGATTTGAATTTTGTGCTGTGTACCTGATGTCCAAACATTGAGTGCCTTGGGACGTGCTCCTGTTTGTCTCAATGGTGACGCTGCAATCATTGAATTGTTAATCAATAGGCTACAACAATTTACAAATGAATCGTAATTCAGGCAGAAAAAAGGAGCTAGGATGATTGGAGCTGAAGTATGAACAACCAGTAGGCTTCTAAAACTATTAGTATCTTGCAACTTTCTGAGGGGGAAGGAGCAGCTATAGTGCCAGTGTCGTGCCGTGACATCGATTCCAAAAACCAAAAAAAAAACAGAAAACCCGATAATTCTTCTTTTTCGGATATCGACTTCAATGACTCTAACAAAGGTAGTAATCAGATCGAGGCTCTGTACAAACGTCCCAGTTTTACAGTTTTGTATGTAAGGAAGTGGCGATAAGTCTGAACGATTCCAGTAGAAGATGAAGGTGGTGATAGATGTTAGGGACTAACCTCTCAAGGAGTGTGCATACCCTCTTTTCAAATACATTTCTATTGTAAATGGTTAGTAGAGATCTGGAGTTGAGCAAGTGTGCTACGTTAGCTGTCGAGTTCTGCCAGCTAGTCATGCCCACGTGGTCTTCCACGTGGTTCGTGACATGGTCTTCGTGTGTTAAATGTAAACAGTTTGTAGTTTCAGTGGTAGCTGGAAGGAAGGGGGAGGCGGGAGGTGACTGAGATAAACAACGTTATAACATCAACAGATGGAGGCAGATTGTACATCACTCACTAGGCAGAGTAGGTTGGAGATTCATTGCAGCCGATCTTCAATGTGGAGATGGAAACTGAACCTAATGACGTCATCAAAACCTGTGTGGAAGTGTCATTCAAAGGGAGATATCGCACATTGACGTTATTACTGTGTCAGTGCAGCAAACATGCCGTATGTCAGGACGCCAACAATATTCTGTACGCGTCCGGATATTTTGATATGCGGCACCAATGTGGGCCCAGGTCTTTGTTCAGTTTATCTCGCCATCGCGTGGGTGGGGGCCTGGAGATGTGTACATGCATATATTGTTATACGTGTCCACCAGTTGTCAGCCATGCGAACCACATGTCAAGTCCAGCCATAGTTGCGTGATTTCACTGCTTCTACAACGCACCGTTACAAAGTTTGATGTCAAATTTCTTCGTTTTGGATCTTATCCCTTACCAAATGTTTTAGTACGCGCCTTTCCATTGCTCTCTGACTGATTCTGATCTTCTCAGCATCTGTTTGACGAAAGTTCCAGACCTCACATCCGTCAATCATTGCTGGGATGAGCATGGAATTGAAAGTGTGTGCTCTTGTCGTGGTGTCTTTCATTCCTTGGAGTATTGTCTGGGGTTAAAGGAATACCAAGCTACTTTTCGCTGTCTAAAGTCGACAACAACAAGAACAGCAACAAGAAAACAACACCAACAACAACAATAACTACAACACCAACAACAACAATAACTACAACACCAACAACAACAATAACTGCAACACCAACAATAACTACAACACCGACAACAACAATAACTACAACACCAACAACAACAATAACTACAACACCAACAACAACAATAACTACAACACCAACAACAACAATAACTACAACACCAACAAAAACTACTACACCAACAACTACAACAATAACTACTACACCAACAACAACAATAACTACAACGCCAACAACAGCAATAACTACAACGTTAACAACAACAATAACTACTACACCACCAACAACAATAACTACAACACCAACAACAACAACAATGCTTGACCAATAATGACACATGTGACAGAAAAATGACTTTATACTGGCACCAACCAAATCTACACGTTTTAACCAGATATACAATTTTGATAAGAAAAGACAAAACACCTATAAACTCTGAGACGAAGGTAGAGGTATATTTTATTTCAGCAAGGTAGTGGGATAGATTATTTCAGCAAGGTAGTGGGATAGTTTATTTTAGCAATGTAGAGGCATAGATTATTTCAGCAAGGTAGAGGGATAGTTTATTTTAGCAATGTAGAGGTATAGTTTATTTCAGCAAGGTAGAAAGATAGTTTATTTTAGCAATGTAGAGGGATAGTTTATTTCAGTAAGGTAGAGGGATAGTTTATTTCAGCAAGGTAGAGGGAACGTTTATTTAAACAAAGGTAGAGGAATAGTTTATTTCAGCAAGGTAGAGGAATAGTTTATTTCAGCAAGGTAGAGGGAACGTTTATTTCAACAAAGGTAGAGGAATAGTTTATTTCAGCAAGGTAGAGGAATAGTTTATTTCAGCAAGGTAGAGGTATAGTTTATTTCAGGAAAAGTAGAGGTATAGTTTATTTCAGAAAAGGTAGAGGTATAGTTTATTTCAGAAAAGGTAGAGGGATAGTTTATTTCAGAAAAGGTAGAGGGATAGTTTATTTCAGCAAGTGAACAATGCCAAAGGAGAATAATTAATAGAAATTAAATTGGCCAGGCAGTTTTTAACGCAGTAAAGCTAGTGACGAATCACGTGTCGTCCAAACGGTATTTATCAGGCGCGTTGCTTGGTTCTTCCGTTGTACCGCATTTGCTGGTAAGAAATTGGCTCCACTTTGACGTTATGCGACCATCGGTTCGTTTACTTGACATCATGTTGGACTTGATTCATTAACTTGAATGTATGTGGTCTTTGGTGCATTGAGTTAATGTTGGACGTGGTCCTTGGTCCATTAACTTGATGTTTTGTTGGACGTGGTCTATTAACTTGACTCATGTGGTCCTTGGTCAATTAGCTTGAGTTTATGTTGGACTTGATCTATCAACTCGGCTTTATTTTGGACTTGGTCCATCAACTTGCCTTCATGTGGTCATTCGTCCATTAACTTGACTTCATGTGGTCATTGGTCCATCAACTTGACATCATATTGTCGCTGTCCCTTGAACTTTATTTATGCGGCCCTCAATGTGGTTTGAGTTCAAGGTCACAGGGGTAGGTAGGTGTGTGCTGTTACTATGGTTACAATAACAAAGGAAATAGCCCGGGGGAAAAAGACAATTAATATAATCAAGGATTTTTTCCATGCGTGAATCTGGGTGTGCCTGGGGAACCTCAATTGGGAAGACAGAATATGGCAATGTTATTATTCAATACAGGTCGCTAAAGTTTTACAAGAAGGGTGTGCATGGGGTTGGCAAACTCATTGTGTCAAACAACAGGGTACATAATGCTCTGTGCACATAAATACTATGGCACAGAGTACGAAGACCAATTGCACAAATCAGATGTTTAATATACACTCACTGGTGTTTTTGAGCGGCGTGGGGAGCTTAAGTTGTCTTTCTTCGTCGAAGTGGGTTGCCTCTGTTGTTGGGAACTTGTATCGTTGCAGGATTACTCGTATGTCAGATATACATCTGACAAGAAGCCTCCATCGTGCTCTGTAGCCATATCTTCTTGTGCTGTAAGCGAGTAGGGAATGTTGATGACACCGTAAGTAAGTAGCCCCTTTTCAGTTATTTCTGGCTACAGTAGCCTTTTTGCAATCATCTCTGACCATATTAGCCATTTTTCAGTCATTTCTGACTATATTAGCCCATTTCAGTCATGTCGGACTCTATTAGCCCACTTTCAGTCATGTCTATCTATATTAGCCTCTTTTCAGTCATGTATGACTATATTAGCCCCTTTCCAATCATGTCTGACTATATTAGCCCCCTTTCAGTCATGTCTGACTTGATGTGACCTTGGAACAACAACTATCTACTGAGTTTTTTTTGTTTTCCCTATCCTTGGGACATTTTCCCTTCACTTCCCTGTGTTGTCTCTTCACTTCCCTGTGTTGTCTCTTCACTTCTCTGTGTTGATTCTTCACTTCTCTGTGTTGTCTCTTCACTTCGCTGTGTTGTCTCTTCACTTCTCTGTGTTGTCTCTTCACTTCGCTGTGTTGTCTCTTCACTTCGCTGTGTTGTCTCTTCACTTCTCTGCGTTGTCTCTTCACTTCTCTGAGTTGCATGATCTTATTTTCGCCCAGCCTGAAGAGACTCTTCAGGTTACATCTCCATTTGGATCTGTCTGCAGCTATGTCTTCCCAAGATGACAGATCCATATCCGGAACCTTCATGTCCCGCTTACATGCATCTTTGAACCGCAGCTGTGGTCGGCCAGCTGCCCCTCTACCACACACCAGCTGCTCTTCTACCACACACCAGCTGCTCCTCTACCACACACCAGCTGCTCATAGAGAATATCTTTGGGGATACGACGACCGTCTTCCGTGCGACGAACATGACCAAGCCACCGTAGTCTTCCTTGGCGAAGGAGGGTGTACATACTAGGAAGACCGGTCCCAGAATGTCTCTCCGTGAGACACCAAGGATGGTGAAAGGTGTTGCACCTGTGCTCTTGCTTGACATAGATTGTTCACGTTTCGCTGCCATACAGAAGCGTACTGACGACACAGGCACTGTAGACCATGACCTTGTTCTTGGCTGTAAGTTTGGGGTTTTCCCAGACACGTGATGTGAGACGAGAAGATATGACAGCAGCCTGGCCAACACGATTGTCCATCCTGGGTCAAGGGAGATAAGACCGTATTGTCATGAAATGACCGAACCATTTTCGTTTCTTTATAGAAATGTACACAACACAAAATGAATTGCCCACAATATTTATAATGTTCTGGCGACACCGATGATCTTTAAAGGACAGTTGATTCCATACATGTTATTCTGTTGCAGCGTTGGTAAAACCCCAATTTGGCATTGATGGCACATAATGTGTATAAATTTGTTGTTTACCAGATGTTGTTTACCAGATGTTGTTTAACAGATGTTGTTTACCAGATGTTGTTTACCAGATGTTGTTTAACAGATGTTGTTTACCAGATGTTGTTTAATAGATGTTTAAAAGATGTTGTTAACAGATGTTGTTTACCAGATGTTGTTTAATAGATATATTGAGCAATACAAAGCAGCAGAGGTGAAAAATGGTGCGGAAAATCAGATCAGAGCTCAACAAAATACAAACAAATTCTCAACAGTTAATCTTCAGTGGCTACCCTCCCATTGGGGAAGCACGGGGAAGGAGAGAGCTGATGCCCTGTCAAAAGCAGGTAGCAAGGTGGAGCAACTTATCCGCGCAGTGTCTTATAGAGAGACAAAAACTATCATCCACAATCCACAATCAAAATCCACAACTCAAAATAGAATAAAGCCATGGACGTGAGCTATAGACCTAACCCAATCCACCAGCTCCACAGGCACCTACAAACCACAATTTTTCGTCTGAGAGCATGCCACTGCAGACTATTGGGTCACCTACATCGGCTAGTGTCAAAAGAAAAAAACAACTCGTTTGGTACGGGCACATATCGAGATGATATGGTCTTGCAAGTACGATCCTGCACGGAAAGGTGCACAAGGCAGACGACGAAGAGGCCGTCCCCAAAAGAGGTGGGCGGACAACATAACAGAATGGACCAATCAGCGGCCGTTGACAGAGGAAGATGGTGTGGGGTTGCGAGGATGTCTTCATGTGTGCCCTAACGACCTCCCTAGTTACGGGATGACCTGACATCGGCTCAAGATATCACACACAAGTGACTGTCCATGTGGAGCCGGAGACCAGACCCCTGAACACACCCTACAGCACTGCCCAGACCTACGATGCCAGACTTGGCCAGAGGAAGCCATGTGACGTAGAAGCTGTGGGGCTGCCACCTGGACCTCGAGAAGACTGGACCGCCATGTCGACCGGACTACAGATCTAACAAGACCAGAAAGCATAACGAAGAAGAAGAATGCGAAGAAGAAGAAGGCGAAGAAGTAGAAGAAGAAGAAGAAAAAGAAGAAGACAAATTGACGTTCTGGTGTTTATAGTGGTCTTTCTGACAAGTTGATTGGGTTTCTCCATTAAGTCTTCTATCATTTGTAAAAAATACTTCCCAGATATTTGAACTGTTGAGTCGGCTTGAGGTTAGTATTGTTGGGAATGCGTGACTGCTCATTTGACTGTATTTTATGTGGTTAGTTTAAGCCACTATGCATAGCTTACTGCGATGTTTCTTTCCTTTTTTAAGTTTGGTATCAGTCTTGAGTGTTGCTAGGTTGCCATGGGAACAAGATGGTGGACACGTTGAATGATGTAGGTTGCAAGAGGGCAGAGGGAATGTTTCACTTTTTGATATAGAGTTGTACTGCAGGGGGGACACTGCAAAGGTTGGGGATAAAGTCAAGCATCCATGTTTACTTCCGTCACTGACAGTTGGCATGGCGACGGAAAGATTTGTAATATCACGGTTGTCTCTCTTTGATCGTTGTCTAATTTTTGTTTGTGCGTGTGTGATTTCCCTTGATACGTCTGGAATAATGTGCGATGGATCGAACTGAGTTTCATGTTGTGGGTTGTGTATGTCTTCAGATCTTAGAAATCTGGACTCAGAGACATCACTGTTTTCACGTGAATTGCCACCACGATATTCATTTTTGAAAGATCCGCTAATATACACGCAATCAGCAACATAGTCTGTTTCTCTAGAAGATGTTTGAATACTGTTGGTAGTTTTAACAACTGCTGTTGGACTGAAACTATTCAAGTTGGAAGTGTCATTCTGTACAGGTATGTCTATAGATCGCTGAAAGCTATCGTTAGACGAGCGAGAGATTCTTATCTTTCTGGCAACCCGTTTTTGGCTTTCCAGACTAACCAAGCTATGAGAGCTACCACAATTGAAGTGGTCTAGAGATATGGCCTTATTTACTTGATTCGTGTCATCCCTAGAATCATTCTGTCCTGTCCCTCCCCCAGGATCTTCAAAATCGTGCAGATTCTGCGAGGTAATGTGGCTCGACACGTGAGTGTCTGTATCTTCCATCTTGGTTTTATGATGTGGGTCATCACGTGTGAGTTCGGGGGATTCCAAGAAATCACCATTCTCCGAACTGTCACAAATTAAATCCAGCCCGGTAAAGTCATCCTGAGGTTCTGTAAGGGTCCGGTCAAGGTGACCACACAGGAAGTACGTGCTCATCACGCCTTTGCCCTTGACCTCCATCTGACCTCTATGTTTGAAAGCGTAGCCCCAGCCTAGAAGAGCTCTGTGAAGGAACAAATTTGAGACAACGTTAAATTACATTATTTGATAAAACTCCACATTAGACAACGTTAAATCACATTATTTGATAAAACTCCACAGTAGACAACGTTAAATCACATTATTTGATAAAACTCCACAGTAGACAACGTTAAATCACATTATAAGATAAAACTCCACAGTAGACAACGTTAAATCACATTATTTGATAAAACTCAACAGTAGTACCTGCAATATGCTATGCGGCGGAAACATGGACACTCATGAACCAAGTGACCCAAGCCAGGGCCATCTTTAGATCTATCTAAAGATGGTCATGCCCAAACCTCCCCCCGAGAGACGCATGGTCGGCCTCACACTTCAAAGCCAGCGCACAAAAGGTCTCCATAACTCGAACATAAGTCAATTGTCCCTGGTAGAAGATGTAATTATTTATGCAGACAAGATGAAACATCACACAGGGGGTGGGGGGGGGGGGTGAGGTGTGTTACTGCGGAAAACGGACGATCGATGGAGCACAGCGACATCATTATGGTACCCTGGAGTCAAGAAACGACCACGGGGACGACCCCCAACACGTTGGCCCGACCTCCTTAGCATCCCGCAACAACATTCCCGATGCCACTCATGGACGCCCATTCTCCACTGGCCCAACGTGGTCCAAGACAGAGACCGTTAGAAGAGGAGTTTGGTCCCGCAACGGTGATGACGGGTCGTCCAGTAATCCAGTAATCCACTAATCCAGTAATCCAGAAATCCACTAATCCAGTATTCCAGAAATCCAGTAATCCGCTAATCTAGTAATCCAGTAATCCACTAATCCACTAATCCAGTCATCCAGTAATCCATAAAACTCTCAAACAAATGTGCGTATATCAGTTTTATAATTGGATAGGAAGTCCCTACAAGGTAAAAGACTTTCCAACACGTGATGTAGTCTATCTCCCCATTCTCAAATGCCACAAAGGCCGCCGAGGACGAATAAACGTTCTGTGGGTTTTTCAAACCACTCTAGGCAAGACAAAAACTAGACTATTTTTACCTTTAAGGCAAGACAAAAACTAGACTATTTTGCGCTTAAGAAAGACAAAAACTAGACTATTTTGCGTTTAAGGCAAGACAAAAACTAGACTATTTTGCGCTTAAGGCAAGACAAAATCTAGACTATTTTGCGCTTAAGGCAAGACAAAATCTAGACTATTCTGCGCTTAAAGCAAGACAAAAACTAGACTATTTTGCGCTTAAGGCAAGACAAAATAGTAGTCCTCCCCTCCACCACCCCAAAATAAATAGGAATTCCACTTTGATTTTCAAAAATAGATGTTCTGTAGAATAAAAAATGGAAAGCTCAAAACTTGAAAGTATTACATTTATTTTAAATTTCAAGAATAATGGAAAACGTTCATTTCAAACATGATCTTTCTCAAGTGCTAAAGATCATTTGTGGGCACACAGATCATCTTGAACTATGACATTTTGGTACAGGGCCATGTGTCAACACAACCAGTTATTAAATTATTTCTACCTGAATTGAACGCCATTTTGATTTCTTTGTCAAACGTATTTTAGACTAAAAGCGATGGAGCTAAGGTCATCTCGGGAAAGGGGGCCTAAGGCTTTAGGGCCGTATGTGCGACGTGGCAGGCCATTAATTCCGACCCATGGATTAAATACAAATTGGGCAGAACTAATAATTTAATTTTTCCACAGAGCCGAAATATCGGCTTCCACATTTTGTTGTAGTGCCGTATAGCTGATAAGTCGGCTTGAACAGTTGACATACTTGTACATGAACGTTTCAAAATATTAAGATTCTGGATAAATTTACTCATACTCCCTAGTGGCAGTTTTACATTGAAAGACTAGATGTGCTTAGGTGTCCAATGCATCCTGGAGAGAATGAGTTAATATCTTTTTGTTCGTCTTTTATTATCTTTTATTTTATTTTAAAATGGACATATTTGCAGGTACGGAGTGGGCTAGTGGTTAAGTGATACAACTCACACCTCGAAGGTTCGCTCCCCATCAAAACACCGACAGTTACCTCGGGGAAGCAATTCTTTGAAACTGCAGGAGGAAGCAGACCCTTACATAAAATGCATGCTGAAGTCGGTTGCACTAGGCCGAAAGGCGCAAAATAAAAACTTAGTGCAACGCATACCGCCTTGGAGAATAGAGAAACAAAGATGGGCAAAAAAAATAAAAATGGACATATTTTAAAAGGCAAATTGCACAATTAAATTAAATGAAATAATCATCCCCGACTGACGGCCACAAAAAAAACATATATAACAATATTAACAACAATAAGTACATCAACGGAAACGGCCGTCGATGATGAAGTCTTGGAGGTTCAATTGTACAAAGCCACAGCTTGTGTCAGGTGGCGTGGACAGTCCCTTCCTCGCTGCCTAATACACACTCTATGTCTAACTTTACTATTTGTCCTTTCATTTTACAAAAGCTGGGACCACTTAGGACGCGCGTCTCCATCCCTGACGGTAACGTTCTCTGTGGTACGACCAGTTTTCGTCTTCAGTCTAACTATTCACGCCCTTAATGTCCTGCAAGTCCTCAAATACTCACTGGTGAGCTGTAGGACTGAGATGTATCCTGCCAGGGACCCCGTGAGACTCCATGCGGGAAGCCGTGTTGACCGTGTCACCAAACAGGCAGTAGCGAGGCATCTTAACCCCGACCACCCCGGCTACAACTGGGCCTGTGTGTACACCGACTCGGATCTGTAACAGGAAAAGACGTCAGGTTAGTGGAGGGTTTCAGTTGATGGATTGGGTTAGTGATGGTTTCAGTTGGTGGGTTGAGTTAGTGAGGGTTTCAGTTGATGGGTTGGGTTAGTGAGGGTTTCAGTTGATGGGTTGGGTTAGTGAGGGTTTCAGTTGATGGGTTGGGTTAGTGAGGGTTTCAGTTAATGGGTTGGGTTAGTGAGGGTTTCAGTTGATGGGTTGGGTTAGTGAGGGTTTCAGTTGATGGGTTGGGTTAGTGAGGGTTTCAGTTGATGGGTTTGGTTGGGTTAGTGAGGGTTTCAGTTGGTGGGTGGGTTAATTGGTAAGTTGATAGGTTGGTAGGTAGGAAGGCAAACACGCTGGTAGATAGACGGACAGAAATTCAGACAGACACTCATACAGACAGACAGATAGACAACCATATACATAAATAAATCAAAAGCCTCACTACTCCCCGCGGAGCATAGGTCCTTAATAACTACACCCCATGTCTTCCTATCACGAGCCATATATCCACTTCTGGCCCCGTCTGTCTCCCTGTAATTGACATCCAGCCCTCTCTTATCTGATTGTCTCTGTCGTCCGCTACATTAAGACAGAAATTCATACATACAAGCAAATAGACAGACAAGAAGAAATAAAAACAGACAGAGAAACATGGTAACAGATAGGTAGAGTAAAAGGTAAACATACAGAACAAAGAGACAGACAAACAGACAGACAACCAGAAATATATGTATACAGTCAGACAATTAAACAGACAAACGTGCAAATAGATAGACAGATTGAAAGACATACAGACAAATAAACAGACAGACATATATTTATACACTCAGACAAACAAATCAGGCCAGGTCATCCCGTAACCGGTGAGATCGTTTAGCACACATGAATACACCCCCACAAATACACGACTTCCGTCTCTGTCAGCAGCCGCTGCGTGTGCCTCCTCTGGTTGCAGATTGGTCCATTCTTTTATATTGTCCTCCAACCTCTTTTTGGGCCGACCTCTTCGTCGCCTGCCTTGCACATTTCCGTCCAGGATCGTATTTGCAAGAAAATTTGATCTCGATATGTGACCGTACCAAGCGAGTTTCCTTCTTTTGACAGTTGCCAAGAGGTCTTCATTAGGCCCTATTGATGTTGGAATTCAATCTCCTATTTCCTCATTTGTAACTCGATCTTTGTACGTGACGTTTAAAAGTCTTCGGAAACATCTCATCTTCAAGGTGTGTAAACTTCGCTGAATGCAGCTGTAACTGTCCATGTCTCACGAGCATAGAGGAATATTGACAGGACCAAAGTACGTATTAATCTGATCTTCGTGCATAGTGCTAACCGTTTGTCTTGCCAGATTTTGTTAAGCCGTACAAGCGCCGCTATTGTCTGTGCTATTCTGGCCAACACCTCACATTTTGATCCTTCATCACTGACAATCGACCCAAGACATTTAAAACGGTCAACCACTTCCGAGTTCCTGACCGTTAGCTTTTACCCTTCTGTTGAGGCCCTCGGCGTTGTTGGTCATTACTTTTGTCATTCCAGCGTCAATCTCCATACCATCGCCAATAGCCGTTTCATCAAGATCATACAGGTAAGGCGAATGAGCTAGTCCAGGTAGCAGTGAAAAAGGCAAATGCAATGTTAGGTATGATAAAAATAAATATTAAACATAGGAGCAAAGGAAGTGATAGTCAAACTGTATAAAGCTTTAGTTAGACCTAGTCTGGAGTACTGTGTACAGGTGTGGAGTCCTTATCATAGAAGGGATATAAATATGCTGGAAAGAATACAAAAAAAGAGCGACAGAGCTGATAGTGGGATTCCAGAATTACAGTAATGAGGAAAGACTCAGAAAAACTGGCCTACAGTGTCTAGAAGAAAGAGGAATTCGTGGTGACTTAATACAGGTTTATAAGATGATCAGAGGAATGGATAAATTAGACTACATCACGTTTTTTTAAAATTCAGCCACCCACAATAACAAGAGGGCATAGCTACAAGTTGACTAAAGAGAGGTCCAGATTATATATTAGGAAGTATTTTTTTAGTCACAGAGTGGTGAATGCTTGGAATACATTGCCGGGGGAGGTAGTGGAGGCAGGGAATGAATTTGACGCGCATATATTTTAGAGCAAGGTGATGTAAATGAAACTGGTTGTATACAGACTCTGCAGGGTTTTCTAAACCAGTATAAAGACGTTAAGTTAAGTTAAGTCTTCTGACCCATTCCTGGAGTTCCGCTTCTGTGGCTAAGACAAACACAGAAAAACAGACAAATAAACATACAAAATTACTACCTGTAATGGCAGACCAGTCGCGGGAGATCTCACGAGACCAGCGTTCTCTACCATGTCCATGGCGAAGTTCGCCACAGGAGGGCCGTGGATCGATGTCTTCTCTGGCACGCCACTGACGACCATGTAAGCGTCTCCAATTGTCTCCACCTGGGATCAGAAATTGGATTAGAGACGTTGTAATTACTTCCCCTGTGTGCTAGGACAGGTGAAATAAATCTCCTAGCGGACATTGCTGGCTGGGGTGAAGTGTTGCACTTCATTGTACCAGGCGTCTGTTTTTTAAATGTTTGGTGAGGTAGGAGTGTCCAGTTCCCTCCTTCCCGGACTTTTAATTGAATGCAACGCATAAGGGATGAATAAGGTATGCATGGATGGCAGATTTTGAGGCATCAAACCTAGAGGGGCTGGTGTAGATCTACTACCCTGGTCATGTTTGGGTTCAGGACAACGAAAGAGCTGTCCTCCTGGCTCCACCTGCGCCAAATACGGCTACATTAGATATGGATAGCAGCGAGAATTTGTAGTTTGTCAATGGCCGCCTGCTAGATTACGACACCGCGGTAGAGGAATGAGCAATTCGCAGACTGCACATCTTTGATATTGAACTAGGCTTGAGCGGACTGGGACGCAAGAGAGGACGGAATATAAATGTGCACACTCAGCGAGCAGCAGGAAGCGTCAGTATCCCCTCTTCGCCATTTTCTAAGAGAGAATGTGCACCTATCAGTATGCCTAGAGTGCAGTGATGTCGATTTTTAGGAGCAGAAGTGAACAGGTCACGTGAGGAGACCATGTCTAAACACAAGTGACACATTTCATGTAAGGAGACCATGTCTAAACACAAGTGACACATTTCATGTAAGGAGACCATCTCTAAACACAAGTGACACATTTCATGTAAGGAGACCATGTCTAAACACAAGTGACACATTTCATGTAAGGAGACCATCTCTAAACACAAGTGACACATTTCATGTAAGGAGACCATGTCTAAACACAAGTGACACATTTCATGTAAGGAGACCATGTCTAAACACAAGTGACACATTTCATGTAAGGAGACCATCTCTAAACACAAGTGACACATTTCATGTACAGCACACAGCAATTACAACGAAATAGTTGCTTGTCCTAAGAGATAGTGTGTGCGTGTCTGTATATGTGTGTGTTTTGTGTGCGAATGTTTAAAAAAAATATATAGCCAAGGGGTTGATGTGGTCCAGAGCGATGAACGAACACGGTGGTCGATCAAATCTCGCAAGTTTCAGCGACACCCTGGTGTAAGAGGAGGTGCGACCAGAGTGCCTGGGTCCCGAGTTACTTCAAGCCGTCTTGACTTATGTCTTACCACCAGCCTACGGTAGCTTGGGACCAGAGAGTGAAGTTGATGACCAGCGTAGTTTCTTCCTCACTATAATCCAAATACAACACAAGTTACATGATCAAGATATAACTTCTTCTTCTTCTTCTTCTTCTTCTTCTTCTTCTTCTTCTTCTTCTTCTTCTTCTTCGTTCGTTCTCAATCTCCAGCTACCAAATCCTGAAAGGGCTTAAGTAGCAGAATTTAGTCCAGAGAACGGAATGCGTTGTGTCGTAGTTTACAGCTTGACTGCGATATTTGCGCCTTTCGGTCCAACACATCCGACTTCAGCAATCATTTTTGAGTACCGGGTTATCATTCCCTCTTCGATCCCTTCTCCTTAGCCAGTCTGTTCTGCTGCAGCCTGTTATCCAGGATCACCGCGTGGAGGTGTAGAAGGGTCTTGACAGCTCTGGTTCGCTGGCCCTGACGCTAGCAGTCAGCTATGGGTCGCTGACCACTGCAGCTCATGCGCTGCTCAGCATCTTGATCCCCAGAATAGAACTGACTGATGATATCGACATCCTCGCTTGCGATGGGCGACTAACTAACTTGGATATAAATGATCAAGAGCTGCGCTGATCCCCCACGTCATGCTCTTCTCCGTGTCCTGAGCTGTCTGGGTCCAGCGGCAAGACGTAGTCAAGATGGCTGGAGATTTGACAGCATGCAGTTGTCTGGCTACGCCCTCTGCGGCAAATACAACGCTACTGGGGGGATCGTCTTCCTATTAGTTGACCCAGTTAATAGTTGCGTTCGCATAATCCTCCAAGTCATGTTTAACCCTTTACAATCCAATGTAATTAACAAGACGTTAAGTTTTAATGTCGAAGACAAGAACAGTCATTGTATGTATTTCATGTGTAACAGATGGGACTTTGGGAAAAACCTACCCCTGGACATTATATACCATATACAACACAGAAGTCGTTGAACAGACTTCGAACTGGTGTATTACAAATGGATCAGTCACTACCTCAAAAAACAGAACGGCCAGAGTTCAAGTACAAGGGCAGATGAGCAAAAAGGTGACACTTGAGCAGGGAGTACCCCAAGGGGGAGTACAGTCACCCACACTCTTCCTGGTGTATATAAATAACAAAACAGAGAATAAACCAAGAAGAGTCCATAGCTCAATGTTTGCAGACGATCTGGCTATGTGGACCTCTGAAAAGAATCTCACCATAGCAAAAAATCGGATGCAGACGGCCCTAACATCGCTGGAAGAGTGGGCGAACTCATGGCTGGTCAAAATAAACGAGGAGAAAACCACATGCACAATATTCTCGCTTTCATTAAAACCCCAAAATACCAAATTAAGTCTAAATGGCAAATACCTGCAGCCAAACGACAACCCAACCTATCTGGGAGTCACATTTGATCGGCGCATGACATGGAAAAGTCAGATCGAGAGAAACCGAATGAGAGCCAGACAAAGAATGGCAATCATGAGGAAACTTGCTGGCACAAGCTGGGGGGCAGACGAAAGAATACTAAAGAAACTGTACACTGGAAGAGTGAGACCAGTTCTCGAGTATGGCATTGCGGCATGGACAACAGCAGCAAAGGCGAACTTCGATAAAATTAGCAAACTCCAAAACCAAGCCATGAGAGTTATAACAGGAGGCATGAAAGTCAACGCCAATTGTAGAACTTGAAATGATTACAAAACTGCAATCCCTGACCGACAGAAGAGACTGCAGAGCCCAGCTGCAGTCAGAGAAACTCAGAAGACTGACTGACCATCCAATGCACCAGAGACTAAACAATTTCGGAAATGGGAAACTAAAGCGGAGAAACTTTGCAGAAATAGCCAAAGCAAAAATGCACGAAGACCCCATGAACGCACTAACAACACCAAAGCCCATCTCTACTGTACGAAAACCTACCTGGAGGCAGCATATATTTCCAAAGGTGGTAGAAAATATACCAGCTATTGGAAACAAAAACTGCCAGACTGAAAAAGAAAGAAGAGTTACTACCCTGAGCTACATAACGAAAAACTACCCAAGCATGGACTGGATCCATGCATACACCGACGGTACTGTAACAAACACAACACATAACGGAGAGCAGGAGCATTTCTGAACCTACCAAATGGCAGAAAAATAACACTGTCATTCGCTACTGGAAAATACACAAGCAATTTCAGAGCGGAGGCAGGGGCACTGAGGGCGGCAGTAGAAGAAATGGTGACAGGTAAAAGGAATGAAAGCCATATAGTCCTGCTTACAGATGCCCTGGCCGTAGTCACAGCACTAAAAAGCCAGAAAAATACTGAACTTAATGATTTAAGAGCAGTACTCTGTCAACTATGCCAGCAGTCCGCACCAAAAAGGGTTGTGGTGCAGTGGGTTCCGTCCCACTGCAACATCCAAGGCAACAGGGGGGCAGACAGACTGGCAAAAGAAGGTGCAAAACTACCACAACCAGATACTAGTATGACATACGAAGAGTCAAAACGGCTTATTAGAGCTAGATACATGACCAAATGGGAAACCGAAGATACTGGCTACATAAAAAACGATGCCTATTACCAGTTGAACAGAAGAGAGCAGGTCGTGGTCTTCAGATTTCGCACTGGCCACAATAGACTGAGGTACCACTTATTCAACAAATTGAAGATAGGTGGCACCGACGGATGCCCGTGTGGTACCGGGAAAATGACCGCTGAGCATTTGCTGCAAAACTGCCCGACATATGAGGACCAGAGAAAGCAGATGTGGCCATCACCAGTGGCAACACAAGACAAGCTCTATGGCAGTGTCGACAGCCTCAGGATGACCGCTGCTTTTTTCGAAAAAATAAGGGTTGATGCCTGACTGCGTACGATGAAGAAGAAGAAGAAGAACTGGTGTATCACGGTGCAAGAGGAATATGAAGCGATGGGGATACACATATGATGCCACGCGTGATTGTGGCGCAATACCGGACCCTCAGACAGTTACCTCCCGGTAACTCAGGACAAAAGAGTCAGATTAATGTCCAGCACAGCGTCTTTCTCACTATAATCAAAATTCAGCGCAAGTTATATCTTCAGGACGTAGACAGTCTGATGTTGTCGCCATCTTCGCTTGTAATGGGCGACGTATATACTTATATTACAGGACCCTGACCACCCGATGACCTGCCCCAACCTCCAGGAAACATGCAATAGATGCGACATACTGGAGGCAAATGCCAGGGCAATCCATGCCGCTGGATACTGGATGCTTGCTGTATGACGTGGTACTTGGACGGGGGAAGTAAGTAAGTATGTTTAACAGAAACAAGATCATTAAAACTAAATTTATGGTTTTTAAATTTAAAGAAACAGCTTTTGTTTAGAAATCAAATTTAGCTAAATAGCAATGTATTGTTGATATGCGATATGTGACTTCAGATCAACCAGACTACTTGTTGCTTTTCTGGTGAATTCAATATGCAATTTGAACTGTGAAGGGTTAACAACTCTTAGCCATCGGAGGGTTTACTACTCTCGCATGGCTTAGCCAGCCAGTGGAAGCAGTGTCTATATGTGGGGATGATACGTATGCTACTTGAAACCACAGGTGGCAGGTAGGGACCGAATGTTGGTCAACCACTTTCGAAGGAAGCGCGACCTTTTTTCCTATTCGAATGACTCATTTCTCCTACCTCCACATTCGCTTAACATGTACATTCTGCAGCAAGGAGATCCTGACTGTCACAAAGGCGATGGTCTGTCTGGAATCAATGAGTGCCACATAGGTGTGTACACAGTATTTAATGAGGATGTTCAGGAAAGTGCAATCAGGTTGCGCGCGGGGTCAATAGGTGGAATCGAAGGTCGGTGAAGGTTACAGTGAATTACCTTCCTACTCACTCATACATACAGGTGTCGAAGGCAACGACAGAGCGGACAGTTTGGTAAGCACAGCTATGGTGGCGGGTGGCAAATCAATGGACCAGTCGATATTTTAAACACCGTTAGGGAAATCGGCTGAAAGGAAGATTCTGAAGTTGATCCTGACTCTACGTCCTTGGCGCGACTGGTTGAGGTGGATGTGAAATGAGGGGCATCGAGGAAGGGACACCACACGGGGATCCAAAGATGTCTGGTTAACGAGCACAGGACTGGAACGGCCAGTCATTACGTGCTGGTAGACATAGTGAGGATGAGATCTGAGCGCGTAAGGGCTTGTCCTGAGTGTGATGAAGATGATGCCACGACTAACTTACTGATTAACTGACTAACTAAATAATTAACTGACTGATTGACTACCTTATTAATTAACTAATTAACTAACTAACTAATTAACCAACCAACCAACCAACCACATAACTAACTAAACTACACTAAACTAAACTAAATTAAATTGAACTAAACTAACTAATGTAGCAATGTACATATCACGCAACACACTCACCACATCACACAACACAGTAACGACACACCACACATCACAATAACCACACATCACACAACATAGTAACGACACACCACACATCACAATAACCACACATCATACAGCATAGTAACGACACAGCACACATCACAATAAGCACACATCACACAACATAGTAACGACACACCACATATCACAATAACCACACATCACACAGCACAGTAACGACACACCACACATCACAATAAGCACACATCACACAACATAGTAACGACACACCACATATCCCATAAGCACACATCACACAGCACAGTAACGACACACCACACATCACAATAACCACACATCACAGTAACGACACACCCACCTTATAAACATTGTGTTTAGAAGTAATCCCATCAAATCGCTGGTACATGTCGTTAAGCATGTTCACAATGTCCATCGGACTGCAAGCGGACGCAATGTTGGTAAACGTCACAATGTCGCTAAACAGAATAGTCACAGGATCGAATTTCTCTGCCGGCAGAAGAAGTTCAGAATTACAGTAAATTTAGCAGCATGTCAAACACACAAATGTTTTCAGGAATAGATCCATAATTTAATTTGTGTGTTGTATAGTTTGTGTGTACTGTGCCCATGGGGGCATTTATTATAAGGATCAAGATGCTGAGCAGTGCGTAGGCTGTAGCGGTTAGCGACGCAAAGCTGACTGCTGGCGTCAGGGCCAGCGAACCCGAGCTGACTGCTAGCGTCAGCGCCAGCGAACCAGAGTTGCCAAGACCCTTCTACACCTCCACGTGGTGATCCTGGATAACAGGCTGCAACAGAGCAGACAGGCTAAGGAGAAGGGATTAAAGAGGGAAGGCTAACCCGGTACTCAAAAATGATTGCTGAAGTCGGATGTGTCGGACTGAATGGTGCAAATATCGCAGTCGAGCTGTAAACTACGACACAACGCATTCCATCCTTCTGACTTCATCCTGTTACTTGTAAAACCTTTTTTAGGGCTTGGTTGCGGGAGTTTGAGAACAAATAGAGACGAAGAAAGAAAAATAATATATTATAACAAATTGGTTGATGGAAAGAGAAAATCCAAGGAAAATATTACCTGATGGAACATCAGAAACATCAGTCAGACCAGTCTAAGTGTTGGACAGTTGGCATTTGTTGGAGATAGGGATGACTAAACTGGCTGACTATCAGATGATGTGTTCCTTTGGTGGTAACTCTTTACTGTGTTTTGGATTGTGTAATTCCTTGCGGTTGTGTCTTTTCACTTTTCTGTGTTGCAAGAGCTTTCTTTGGCACAGTTTGAGATGGCTCCTCCCGGTATATCTCAATTAGTTCCATGTCCAGACGTTTAGCCACTCACCAGCCTCAGACTTCTGCCAGTTAGGCACACGTTTAGCCATTTACCAGCCTCCGCCTTCTGCCAGTTAGTCAGACGTTTAGCCACTTAACAGACGCCGCCTTCTGCCAGTTAGTCAGACGTTTAGCCACTTAACAGACGCCGCCTTCTGCTCGTTAGTCAGACGTTTAGCCACTTAACAGACGCCGCCTTCTGCCAGTTAGTCAGACGTTTAGCCACTTAACAGACGCCGCCTTCTGCCCGTTAGTCAGACGTTTAGCCACTTAACAGACGCCGCCTTCTGCCCGTTAGTCAGACACTTAATCACCTACCAGCCTCCACTCTCTGTCCGTTAGTCAGAGCTGTGGCCACTTTTCTGGGCAACATCTGATGTAATAGAGTCTCTGTCTTAGACTTCTCCTGCTCCAAGGCCTGTGATGTTCGCTTCAGCTCGGCTGTGGTCTCGTCCAGACGTTTTCTAGAGATAAATTAGAGCAAAGAACACACATGACCATCTGGGGTGAAAGGAATAGTCCCTGTAATCTTACAAGCATGTTGTTAAAAGGGGACCAAAGAGGGTTGTGAATTGAGATAGCAACTACTTTGTTTTGAAACTGCCAGTGCGGGATCAAGAGGCTGCAGTGGTCAGCCACCCATAGCTGACTGCTAGCGTCATGGCCAGCGAACCAGAGCTGCCAAGACCCTTCTACACCTCCACGCGGTGATCCTGGATAACAGGCTGCAGCAGGGCAGACTGGCTAAGGAGAAGGGCTCGAAGAGGGAATGCTAACCCGGTACTCAAAAAATGCTTGCTGAAGTCGGATGTGTTGGACCGAAAAGTGCAAATATCGCAGCCAAACTGTAAACTACGAAACAACGCATTCCATTCTCTGGACTACATTCTAATACTTAAGCCCTTTCAGGGTTTGGTAGTGGGAGATCGAGAACGAACGAAGAAGAAGAAGAAGAAGAAGAAAGAAGAAACTGCCAGTGCAAATCTTTAGATATAGAGGTCATTCTTCTTTTCCTTTTTCTTCTCTTCTTCTTTTTGTTCTTCTATTTATTGTTGTTGTTCTTCGTCTTCGTCTTCCTCTTCTTCTTCTTTTTCTTCTTCTTCTGTTCTTTTTTTTCTCTTTTT
>JAVGWX010000022.1:39434599-39437099 GCA_036924085.1 Ariolimax columbianus | reverse complement strand
TCCATTTACAGCTAAGTCGAACGAATCGTAACGCAGTTGGAGTTGAACCCCATACCTTTTCCCGTGAAATACAATTGCTCTACCACTTAACATACTGATCTCACATTACTGCCGACAATCATGTTCTTATTTTGCAAGAATCAATGCTGTCGAATTACATTTTCTCCAAGGCAACGAGGAGGCAGACAGACTGGCAAAAGAAGGTGCAAGACTACCACAAACAGATACTAGTATGACGTACGAAGAGTCAAAACGGCTTATCAAAGCCAGATACATGACCAAATGGGAAACCGAACATACTGGTTACACCAAAAACGATGCCTATTACCAGTTGAACCGAAGAGAGCAGGTCGTTGTCTTCAGACTTCGCACTGGCCACAATAGACTGAGGTACCACCTATTCAACAAATTGAAGATAGGGTGTACCGACGAATGCCCGTGTGGTACCGGTAAAATGATCGCTGAACATCTGCTGCAGAACTGCCCGACATACGAGGATCAGAGAGAGCAGATGTGGCCATCACCAGTGGAACTGCAAGACAAGCTCTATGGCAGTGGCGACAGCCACAGGATGACCGCCGCTTTTTTCGAAAAAATAATGGATACTGTCTGACTGCGTACGAAGAAGAAGAAGAATTACATTTTCGGCGGAACGAGTTAAAAGCAAATGTGGCGAAGTGGTCAAGCCGTTTGCCTCGTGTTCAGACGGTCGGGGTTTGAATTTCGAGCAACGACGGTCGATCCATGATGTAAATTTTTCCGGAGATCCCTGGGTTCATCGCTGGAGCTACGGAGTTGTGCTTTGTGGGATGCTCTCGACAGATGGGGTACCCATCTGCCGAGAGAGACAGAGATAAAATGGGGAAAAAACCCGAGGCAATGAAGTCGAGCCCCCGCTTGCATTTAAAAAACATAATTTTTTAATGGCTTTCTAAACCAACCCCTTAAATTCTGCCTTGTTCTTTTAACCTTAGTCAACATGACGCCATTAAAGTGTGCGTGTCTTCTTGATTGACGGACAATCAGTTCTCGGTCTTGTATGAGCTAAATTTCAACTTTCTCCTCCTACTCCTTCATGGTCAGGGTAAAGACTTACGACAAGCACCCTTGTATTCGGTCTGAAAATTATATGAATCCGTTTAAGACAGTTGTGTTCACTGCTCTAGTAACATGAATCCTTCTTAGACCGTTGTGTTCACTGCTCTAGTAACATGAATCCTTCTTAGACCGTTGTGTTCACTGCTCTAGTAACATGAATCCTTCTTAGATCGTTGTGTTCACTGCTCTGGTAACATGAATCCTTCTTAGACCGTTGTGTTCACTGCTCTAGTAACATGAATCCTTCTTAGACAGTTGTGTTCACCGCTCTAGTAACATGACTATGAACACCAACTCAAATCTCAAAATTCTGATTTTCAGTCAGGCACGTGTGTCTGCCAGGTAGCCAAATGTTGAGTAAACTCTTCTGCCTTGGTGTATCATGTTGGATACATGCCCTCAATTATGCCATCTCTCCACCTCATCTTCGGTCGCCGTGAGGGTGACTAAAGTTGTAAGGCCAACACGACGTCACTCTACGTGCCCATCTGTTATCCGACACGCCCACCACATGGCCGACCCATCTGTTATCCAACACGCCCACCACATGGCCGACCCATCTGTTATCCGACACGTCCACCACATGGCCGACCCATCTGTTATCCGACACGCCCACCACATGGCCGACCCATCTGTTATCCGACACGCCCACCACATGGCCGACCCATCTGTTACCGACACGCCCACCATTTGGCCCGCCCATCTGTTATCCGACACGCCCACCATTTTGCCCGCCCATCTGTTATCCAACACGCCCACCACATGGCCGACCCATCTGTTACCGACACGCCCACCATTTGGCCCGCCCATCTGTTATCCAACACGCCCACCACATGGCCGACCCATCTGTTTCCGACACGCCCGCCACATGGCCGACCCATCTGTTACCGACACGCCCACCATATGCCCGCCCATCTGTTATCCAACAGGCCCACCACATGGCCGACCCATCTGTTACCGACACGCCCACCATTTGGCCCGCCCATCTGTTATCCAACACGCCCACCACATGGCCGACCCATCTGTTACCGACACGCCCGCCACATGGCCGACCCATCTGTTACCGACACGCCCACACTTTGGCCCGCCCATCTGTTATCCAACACGCCCACCACATGGCCGACCCATCTGTTACCGACACGCCCACCATTTGGCCCGCCCATCTGTTATCCAACACGCCCACCACATGGCCGACCCATCTGTTACCGACACGCCCGCCACATGGCCGACCCATCTGTTACCGACACGCCCACCATTTGGCCCGCCCATCTGTTATCCGACACGCCCACCACATGGCCGACCCATCTGTTACCGACACGCCCGCCACATGGCCGACCCATCTGTTACCGACACGCCCACCATTTGGCCCACCCATCTGTTATCCGACACGCCCACCACATGG
>JAVGWX010000022.1:39404599-39429599 GCA_036924085.1 Ariolimax columbianus | reverse complement strand
GAGATGAAACTTGATATATTTTCATATATAAACTATAGAGCCAGATGGTGCCAATGAACTGACAGCAGCCAGCGACCCATAGCTGGCAGTTTGCATTAGGGTCAATGACACATATCTGGCCTTGACCCTACTCTCCCGCCTAGAGCTGGCCCTGCAAACATCCCAGGGTATTGAAACCCGAGGTCACACTGCGGAGTGCACCACCGAATTCGTCATCTCGGTAGCATATCATCCGATGGACGCAGCGGTCCCGATATGTCAAGGCGGATCGGACTAGCTGCGACCGCTATGCACGACCTTCGATATGTGTCGAGTAATCGCAAGATCTCCTTTGGGACAAAATTAGGAATCTACCAGTCCTGCGTGGTCACAGTCCTGCTTTACGGCTCCTAAACCTGGACTTTGCTGAAACACAACGAGACTGGATGCCTTCCAGATATCCACTGGCGGTGTATCACGGGCATCCGATGGCATGACTACATCCACAACATGGGGGTCTCTGCTAAAACAGGCCTCCACCCAATCTCAGAAACGCTTGACCGACGCCGAGTTTCTTTGTTCGGTCATGTTGTACGGCTGGACCAGGAAACCCCAGCCCACAAGATACAACACAAGTAGTTCCTCGGAGCCAAAAGTTTTCCCCTGACAGGCTGGATGCGCAGAAGAGCCTTTCCCGCACAGTATGGCTCCAGCAGATATCAACCTCCACCTCCGCCAAGGATGAGTTCTGGAACCACCCCACAGCGGTGGGCCATGGATGTGGCCACCGACGCAACGAGCCTGAGAAGCCTAAGCGAACATTATTATTATTATTACCAAAATGAACAACTGTCGCGTCCGGTTAAATACAAGTGTGTAAAAATACCTTATTTGGAGTTCTCTGTCAAAGATGATGTGGTAGGGAAATGCAGAACAGAAGTCTGTGACGTTCAGAAGCACTTTCTCGGGCTTAAACTCGGTAAGTTCTCGAATGACGTTGTTGCTGATCTCTGACGTAGGCGTCGTTCTGCATTCTGTCCTCAGGAGAACCCTGTAGTTAGTGAAACGAGTACAGCTTATTAGATCGGCCTTGTTGTTCCAGCTGAAGCACAGGGGAACAACAATAAATATCCCTGTGCAGGAAGCATGTGTCCGATAGCTTCTTTTTCCACCCTAGGATGGTTGCAGGACATCTCTAAAAAGTCACAAGAACATACGTCATATGGTAGAAGACTTTACGCTCGAAGGTAGAAGGCCTTACATCCTATGTCAGTAGACCATATAACGTATATTTGAGGATTATACACCCCATGAGAAAGGCATCCACAGACTATGGTAGATGTCCTTATACCTTATGGCAGTAGACCTTTACACCCTATGGTAGAGGTCCTTACACCTTATGGCAGTAGACTTTTACACCCTATGGTAGAGGTCCTTACACCTTATGGTAGTAGACATTTACATCCTATGGTAGAGGTCCTTACACCTTATTGTAGTAGACCTTTACACCCTATGGTAGAGGTCCTTACACCTTATGGTAGTAGACATTTACACCCTATGGTAGAGGTCCTTACACCTTATGGCAGTAGACCTTTACACCCTATGGTAGAGGTCCTTACACCTTATGGTAGTAGACATTTACACCCTATGGTAGAGGTCCTTACACCTTATGGCAGTAGACCTTTACACCCTATGGTAGAGGTCCTTACACCTTATGGCAGTAGACCTTTACACCCTATGGTAGAGGTCCTTACACCTTAGGGTAATAGACCTTTACACCCTATGGTAGAGGTCCTTACACGTTATTGTAGTAGACCTTTACGTCCTATGGTAGAGGTCCTTACACCTTAGGGTAGTAGACCTTTACACCCTATGGTAGAGGTCCTTACACGTTATTGTAGTAGACCTTTACATCCTATGGTAGAGGTCCTTGCACCTTATGGTAGTAGACCTTTACACCCTAATGTAGAAGACCTCTAAACCCTATGACAGTAGGCACCTTACACGCTATGGTAAAAGACTCAACACCTTATGAGTTGGGAGGGGAGGGGGGGGGGGGTATAAGTAAATGAAGTCTCTAGTTTATTTAACAATCCCGAAGATGTGTTTGAGTTGTGACTCCCTTCTCATCTCAGACTGTGTGTCGGGTACCAATTTCAGATGCATTGGATGAAGTGTGTCAAGTATCGAACCTACACTTTATCCCTGTAAATCGAGCGCTCTACCAACCCCGCTTTTTATTCACTCACGCACCAAATAAAAAAATAACGCAATACAACAAACAATATTACGAACAAGAAGATTAAAAGGACCGGCTGGCCTTGATGCTGGGGTGACGAATGGCATGTCAAGGGGTAATGATTGTGTTACAAAGAATCTGTTTGTTGCGATGTAAGAAGGTCAACCGCAGATGTTGACACGCCCCATTTCATTTCGGAGCCGCCCACTTGATGATACGGTGACGTGGAACACAGTTTGCGTTTTACGTCGGCGACAGGCAAGGGATTGTTCGTCTCGCTGCTGTCTGGAGGAGGCTGTTAAGATGTTCCTGTGAACGACTAGAATCGTTTTAACATTCCATCCATGTTGTCAGATGAGAATATACAGGGCTGTGGATGAGAATAGCAACTACATCATGGTAAACTGTTGTGATGAATTCATCAATGGTTACAGGGTTCCCGTAGAAGGGTCAGCTAGAGGGAGCACCATGCTTCATCTGGATTAAGGAATCAGTCAGTTAAGGTGTGTGTGTGTGTTTTGGGTATTTGTGTGTGTGTGTGGTTTTTGGTTATTTGTGTGTGTGTGTTGGGTATGTGTGTGTTGGGTATTTGTGTGTGTGTGTGTTTTGAGTATGTGTATGTGTGTGTGTGTTTTGGGTATGTGTGTGTGTGTGTTTTGGGTATATGTGTGTGTGTGTTTTGGGTATGTGTGTGTGTGCGTTTTGGGTATTTGTGTGTGTGTGGTTTTTGGGTATTTGTGTGTGTGTGTTTTGGGTATTTGTGTGTGTGGTTTTAAGGTATTTGTGTGTGTGTGTGTGTTTTGAGTATGTGTATGTGTGTGTGTGTTTTGGGTATATGTGTGTGTGTGTTTTGGGTATGTGTGTGTGTGGTTTTTGGGTATTTGTGTGTGGTTTTTGGGTATTTGTGTGTGTGTGTTTTGGGTATTTGTGTGTGTTTTGGGTATTTGTGTGTGTGGTTTTTGGGTATTTGTATGTGTGTGTTTTGGGTATTTGTGTGTGTGGTTTTGAGGTATTTGTATGTATGTGGTTTTTGGGTATTTGTATGTGTGTGTGTGGTTTTTTTTGTATTTGTGTGTGTGGTTTTTTTGGTATTTGTGTGTGTTTTGGGTATTTGTGTGTGCGTATTTTTTTGGTATTTGTGTGTGTGTGTGTTTTTTGGGTATTTGTGCGTGTGTGTGTGTTGGGTATTTGAGTGTGTGTATGTGTGTTTTGGGTATTTATGTGTGTTTGGTTTTTGGGTATTTGTATGTGTGTGTTTTTTTTGGGTATTTGTGTGTGTTTTGAGTATTTGTATGTGTGTGTTTTGAGTATTTGTGTGTGTGTGTTTGGTATTTAGGTGTGTGTGTTTGGTATTTAGGAGTGTGTGTGGTTTTTGGGTATTTGTATGTGTTTTGGGTATGTGTGTGTGTGTGTTTTGGGTATTTGTATGTGTTTTGGGTATTTGTGTGTATGTGTGGTTTTTGCGTATTTGTGTGTGTGTGCGTTTGTTGCCAGTGTTATGTGGTGGTTAATGTACGTATGTGTATGTGATGTACACGTGTGCTATGAGATATAAATGTATGTAGCGGAGAAATGAGCTGCTCGAGCCTAGACAACTAAGCAGGAGATCCTTCTCCCGGCTACAACAAACTCACGCCCGAGTTGGGAACTGCTCAAGGGCATTGGCCCCTGCAGGAGTACAGGTCCACTAAGACTCAGATGTCAATTAGTATGTGATGTGCGTATGTCTATATCGTAATCAACATCACCAACAACATCATCAGCAACATCACCAACAACATCAACAACAACATCACCAACAACGTCAACAACAACGTCAACAACAACGTCATCAACATCATCATCATCAACGTCATCAACAACATCACCAACAACATCATCAACAACACCACCAACAACATCATCAACAACATCACCAACAACATCACTAACAACATCACTAACAACATCATGAGCAACAACAACATCATTATCATCAAAACCGTTTAGGACGCCACGTCCATGGTCTACAGCGACTGTGACGCCTATGATGATGGAAGGCGTGATACGTCTGCTGGAAAAAAAAAAAATCCAAAATTCTGACACGCTCAAAGAACATTTACAAGGGGATGGAGTTAATCATCAACGCATCTTAGCGTGGCACTTGATGATGGTTGAAAGTTATCCTTACCTGAACGCGGTGTGTTCCTGGGACTGGTTGCACCCAATGTCTTCTTCATTCTGCTCAATGATAGTCATCTCTACTGATTGGTCAAACAGAACACGTGCTACCGCCTTTACGACACCTGGGAGAAAATCAAAGATATAAATATTTATTTGTTGCATTAATTATGACCTTTATGTCTAATTCCTCAATTGAGAGAGCCTAACATTCCTTGAACAACATGAATTGGGTCGGCAGAGCTGCTGGTTTGAAGATAAATAAAAGTTGACCTCAATGCCTCAGAAACCGTTACCGCCCAGGACAGGACTCCAAGCTAGGAGAGGAAACCATTGAGGATGTCAACCTTTACTGCCCAGGACAGGACTCCAAGCTAGGAGAGGAAACTATTGAGGATGTCAACCTTTACTGTCCAGGACAGGACTCCAAGCTAGGAGAGGAAACTATTGAGGATGTCAACCTTTACTGTCCAGGACAGGACACCAAGCTAGGAGAGGAAACCATTGAGGATGTCAACCTTTACTGTCCAGGACAGGACTCCAAGCTAGGAGAGGAAACCATTGAGGATGTCAACCTTTACTGTCCAGGACAGGACACCAAGCTAGGAGAGGAAACCATTGAGGATGTCAACCTTTACTGTCCAGGACAGGACACCAAGCTAGGAGAGGAAACCATTGAGGATGTCAACCTTTACTGTCCAGGACAGGACACCAAGCTAGGAGAGGAAACCATTGAGGATGTCAACCTTTACTGTCCAGGACAGGACACCAAGCTAGGAGAGGAAACCATTGAGGATGTCAACCTTTACTGTCCAGGACAGGACACCAAGCTAGGAGAGGAAACCATTGAGGATGTCAACCTTTACTGTCCAGGACAGGACACCAAGCTAGGAGAGGAAACCATTGAGGATGTCAACCTTTACTGTCCAGGACAGGACTCCAAGCTAGGAGAGGAAACCATTGAGGATGTCAACCTTTACTGTCCAGGACAGGACACCAAGCTAGGAGAGGAAACCATTGAGGATGTCAACCTTTACTGTCCAGGACAGGACTCCAAGCTAGGAGAGGAAACCATTGAGGATGTCAACCTTTACTGTCCAGGACAGGACACCAAGCTAGGAGAGGAAACCATTGAGGATGTCAACCTTTACTGTCCAGGACAGGACTCCAAGCTAGGAGAGGAAACCATTGAGGATGTCAACCTTTACTGTCCAGGACAGGACACCAAGCTAGGAGAGGAAACCATTGAGGATGTCAACCTTTACTGTCCAGGACAGGACACCAAGCTAGGAGAGGAAACCATTGAGGATGTCAACCTTTACTGTCCAGGACAGGACATCAAGCTAGGAGAGGAAACCATTGAGGATGTCAACCTTTACTGTCCAGGACAGGACACCAAGCTAGGAGAGGAAACCATTGAGGATGTCAACCTTTACTGTCCAGGACAGGACACCAAGCTAGGATAGGAAACCATTGAGGATGTCAACCTTTACTGCCCAGGACAGGACACCAAGCTAGGATAGGAAACCATTGAGGATGTCAACCTTTACTGCCCAGGACAGGACTCCAAGCTAGGAGAGGAACCCATTGAGGATGTCAGCTCTAACTGCCCAGGACAGGACATCAAGCTAGGAGAGGAAACTATTGAGGATGTCAACCTTTATTTTCCAGGACAGGACACCACGCTAGTAGAGGAAACCATTGAGGATGTCAACCTTTACTGCCCAGGACAGGACACCACGCTAGTAGAGGAAACCATTGAGGATGTCAACCTTTACTGCCCAGGACAGGACACCAAGCTAGGAGAGGAAACCATTGAGGATGCCATATCCTTCATCTACCTAGGCCAAGAGATAAAAGCTCCACAAAATCGATCACGAAATCTCTTCACGGCGAGAATCAGTTCGGCAATCCTTCAACTCCATTACGCCGACAATCCAAAAGATGAAAGACACCACAGCAAGAGCTCACACTTTCAATCCCATGGTCCTTCCAGCAATGATTGACGGATGAGAGGTGTGGAACTTGTATAAAATAGATGCTGAGAAGACCAGAGTCAGTCAGAGAGCAATGGAACGGCTCGTACTAAAAAGTTTGATAAGTGATAAGATGCAGAAGGAATACATTCGACACCAAACATTGTTTCTGCACGTTGTGGAATCTGCGATATCAATCAACCATCGCTGGGCTGGACCTGTGGCCCGCATTTCTGACAACAGGTAGACACGTAGAACAACGTTTTGGTGGCCATATGCATGTATACGTCCTCAGGTTGCCCACCTATGCGATGGTGAGATGGATTGACCAATGATCTAGGCCCCATTGGTACAGCACGGCAGAAGATCGGGACGCATACTGGGTATTGTTGGCTTCCTCGCATACTGGATATTGTTGGCTTCCTCACATACTGGATATTGTTGGCTTCCTCACATACTGGATATTGTTGGCTTCCTCACATACTGGATATTGTTGGCTTCCTCACATACTGGATATTGTTGGCTTCCTCACATACTGGATATTGTTGGCTTCCTCACATACTGGATATTGTTGGCTTCCTCACATACTGGATATTGTTGGCTTCCTCACATACTGGATATTGTTGGCTTCCTCACATACTGGATATTGTTGGCTTCCTCACATACTGGATATTGTTGGCTTCCTCACATACTGGATATTGTTGGCTTCCTCACATACTGGATATTGTTGGCTTCCTCACATACTGGATATTGTTGGCTTCCTCACATACTGGATATTGTTGGCTTCCTCACATACTGGATATTGTTGGCTTCCTCACATACTGGATATTGTTGGCTTCCTCACATACTGGATATTGTTGGCTTCCTCACATACTGGATATTGTTGGCTTCCTCACATACTGGATATTGTTGGCTTCCTCACATACTGGATATTGTTGGCTTTCTCACATACTCGATATTGTTGGCTTCCTCACATACTGGATATTGTTGGCTTCCTCACATACTCGATATTGTTGGCTTCCTCACATACTCGATATTGTTGGCTTCCTCACATACTGGATATTGTTGGCTTCCTCACATACTGGATATTGTTGGCTTCCTCACATACTGGATATTGTTGGCTTCCTCACATACTGGATATTGTTGGCTTCCTCACATACTGGATATTGTTGGCTTCCTCACATACTGGATATTGTTGGCTTCCTCACATACTGGATATTGTTGGCTTCCTCGCATACTGGATATTGTTGGCTTCCTCACATACTGGATATTGTTGGCTTCCTCACATACTGGATATTGTTGGCTTCCTCACATACTGGATATTGTTAGCTTCCTCACATACTGGATATTGTTGGCTTCCTCGCATACTGGATATTGTTGGTTTCCTCGCATACTGGATATTGTTGGCTTCCTCACATACTGTATATTGTTGGCTTCCTCACATACTGGATATTGTTGGCTTCCTCACATACTGGATATTGTTGGCTTCCTCACATACTGGATATTGTTGGCTTCCTCACATACTGGATATTGTTGGCTTCCTCACATACTGGATATTGTTGGCTTCCTCACATACTGGATATTGTTGGCTTCCTCACATACTGGATATTGTTGGCTTCCTCGCATACTGGATATTGTTGGTTTCTTCACATACTGGATATTGTTGGCTTCCTCACATACTGGATATTGTTGGCTTCCTCACATACTGGATATTGTTGGCTTCCTCACATACTGGATATTGTTGGCTTCCTCACATACTGGATATTGTTGGCTTCCTCACATACTGGATATTGTTGGCTTCCTCACATACTGGATATTGTTGGCTTCCTCGCATACTGGATATTGTTGGCTTCCTCACATACTGGATATTGTTGGCTTCCTCACATACTGGATATTGTTGGCTTCCTCACATACTGGATATTGTTGGCTTCCTCACATACTGGATATTGTTGGCTTCCTCACATACTGGATATTGTTGGCTTCCTCACATACTGGATATTGTTGGCTTCCTCACATACTGGATATTGTTGGCTTCCTCACATACTGGATATTGTTGGCTTCCTCACATACTGGATATTGTTGGCTTCCTCACATACTGGATATTGTTGGCTTTCTCACATACTCGATATTGTTGGCTTCCTCACATACTGGATATTGTTGGCTTCCTCACATACTGGATATTGTTGGCTTCCTCACATACTGGATATTGTTGGCTTCCTCACATACTGGATACTGTTGGCTTCCTCACATACTGGATATTGTTGGCTTTCTCACATACTGGATATTGTTGGTTTCCTCACATACTGGATATTGTTGGCTTCCTCACATACTGGATATTGTTGGCTTCCTCACATACTGGATATTGTTGGCTTCCTCACATACTGGATATTGTTGGCTTCCTCACATACTGGATATTGTTGGCTTCCTCACATACTGGATATTGTTGGCTTCCTCACATACTGGATATTGTTGGCTTCCTCACATACTGGATATTGTTGGCTTCCTCACATACTGGATATTGTTGGCTTCCTCACATACTGGATATTGTTGGCTTCCTCACATACTGGATATTGTTGGCTTCCTCACATACTGGATATTGTTGGCTTCCTCACATACTGGATATTGTTGGCTTCCTCACATACTGGATATTGTTGGCTTCCTCACATACTGGATATTGTTGGCTTCCTCACATACTGGATATTGTTGGCTTCCTCACATACTGGATATTGTTGGCTTCCTCACATACTGGATATTGTTGGCTTCCTCACATACTGGATATTGTTGGCTTCCTCACATACTGGATATTGTTGGCTTTCTCACATACTCGATATTGTTGGCTTCCTCACATACTGGATATTGTTGGCTTCCTCACATACTGGATATTGTTGGCTTCCTCACATACTCGATATTGTTGGCTTCCTCACATACTGGATATTGTTGGCTTCCTCACATACTGGATATTGTTGGCTTCCTCCCATACTGGATATTGTTGGCTTCCTCACATACTGGATATTGTTGGCTTCCTCACATACTGGATATTGTTGGCTTCCTCACATACTGGATATTGTTGGCTTCCTCACATACTGGATATTGTTGGCTTCCTCGCATACTGGATATTGTTGGCTTCCTCACATACTGGATATTGTTGGCTTCCTCACATACTGGATATTGTTGGCTTCCTCACATACTGGATATTGTTAGCTTCCTCACATACTGGATATTGTTGGCTTCCTCGCATACTGGATATTGTTGGTTTCCTCACATACTGGATATTGTTGGCTTCCTCACATACTGTATATTGTTGGCTTCCTCACATACTGGATATTGTTGGCTTCCTCACATACTGGATATTGTTGGCTTCCTCACATACTGGATATTGTTGGCTTCCTCACATACTGGATATTGTTGGCTTCCTCACATACTGGATATTGTTGGCTTCCTCACATACTGGATATTGTTGGCTTCCTCACATACTGGATATTGTTGGCTTCCTCACATACTGGATATTGTTGGCTTCCTCGCATACTGGATATTGTTGGTTTCTTCACATACTGGATATTGTTGGCTTCCTCACATACTGGATATTGTTGGCTTCCTCACATACTGGATATTGTTGGCTTCCTCACATACTGGATATTGTTGGCTTCCTCACATACTGGATATTGTTGGCTTCCTCACATACTGGATATTGTTGGCTTCCTCGCATACTGGATATTGTTGGTTTCTTCACATACTGGATATTGTTGGCTTCCTCACATACTGGATATTGTTGGCTTCCTCACATACTGGATATTGTTGGCTTCCTCACATACTGGATATTGTTGGCTTCCTCACATACTGGATATTGTTGGCTTCCTCACATACTGGATATTGTTGGCTTCCTCACATACTGGATATTGTTGGCTTCCTCACATACTGGATATTGTTGGCTTCCTCACATACTGGATATTGTTGGCTTCCTCACATACTGGATATTGTTGGCTTTCTCACATACTCGATATTGTTGGCTTCCTCACATACTGGATATTGTTGGCTTCCTCACATACTGGATATTGTTGGCTTCCTCACATACTGGATATTGTTGGCTTCCTCACATACTGGATACTGTTGGCTTCCTCACATACTGGATATTGTTGGCTTCCTCACATACTGGATACTGTTGGCTTCCTCACATACTGGATATTGTTGGCTTCCTCACATACTGGATATTGTTGGCTTCCTCACATACTGGATATTGTTGGCTTCCTCACATACTGGATATTGTTGGCTTCCTCACATACTGGATATTGTTGGCTTCCTCACATACTGGATATTGTTGGCTTCCTCACATACTGGATATTGTTGGCTTCCTCACATACTGGATATTGTTGGCTTCCTCACATACTGGATATTGTTGGCTTCTTCGCATACGGCCGGACTGACGCCGATGGTAATGTGCGCAGGTACGGCTCTTTCATTTGACCAATCAGGCATCATCCTAAGGGCCTAATCAAAATCCAGTGTTTCTAGGCCTTAGTCTGAGAAATCAGCTTCATGAATGGGCCAATGAGAAAGATGGAGGCGGGAAGTTGGGGAGGGGTGGGGACAGGTGGTGGGGTAAGGGCAATTCATTGCTTCCAGTTCAGTTCAAGTGCCATCTCCGCATCGAAAGACGGATGTAATGGATCTCCACTGTACTATATATCTTGCCATAATGGACGGAATCTGAAAGGCTTTTCCCAGTCCATCTCATTTAACAAACAAAAAATATTGTGTTTGCGTTCGCCTTATTTCTCAATTTCCCAAGGCGGTGTGCCCTATGTTACCCGACCACATCTGTACATTGGTTTTTGTTAAACTACGTTATGTATCGAACGGTGTACCCCTATGCTCCTCAGGCGCTCATGGACAGACTTAATGTCATTTTTATACAACGCACGACCCGTGTGGTGTCCGAGTTGAAAAGGATACGCGTACTGTAACCTTCAAAGCAAGCCGTGAAAGGAGGTTGAATAGTGAAGTAGATGTATCTTCTTCCTCTTCTTCTTCTTCTTCTTTTTCTTCTTCTTTTTCTTCTTCTTCTTCTTTTTCTTCTTCTTCTTCTTCTTTTTCTTCTTCTTCTTCTTCTTTTTCAACTTCTTCTTTTTTTCTTCTTCGTCTTTCTTTTCTTTTTCTTCTTTTTCTTTTTCTTCATTTTCTTCTATTTCTTTTTCTTCTTGTTCTTCTTGTTCCTCTTGTTCTTGTTCTTCTTTTTCTTTCTTTTTCCTTTTTCTTCTTCTTCTATTTCTTCTTCTTCTTCAGCGTTCATACTCAAAAGGACAATATGTCGTAGCTTACAGCGAGGCTGCGATAAATGGGGCTTTCGGGCCGACACATTCGATTTCAGATGGCTTTATTTTCGGTACCAAGATTTGCTTTCCCCTACATCATCTAATCTTTTAACCAGACTACACTAGCGCAGCCTGTTTCCAGGGCAGTTTCTTGGAGGCGGAATAGCGTCTTGCCTAGTTATGGGTCACTGACTCTGACGCAAGCATCCAGATATGAGCCGCTGACTCCTGTCAGCTTCTCCACGGGACTGAATCTTCAGCCTTGTGCATGTATCTAGCAACCTCATAATGCAAAATCCATTTATATTGAAACCGCAGCTGCAACTTTTCCAATACACACCTCTCGTAAAAAAGTCGGCTCAGTACTTCAGTAGATGAACATACGAAGTTCTCAACACAAGCCAGCAGAGACTGAACATACGTCGCGCCCAGTAATATTATCTGAGACCATATAAGAGAGCATCTCCTTTACTGTGCCCCGAAAGACGGTAACCCATATTGGACCGCCTCCATTTTTATCGTTTCATGTACCTCACAAATTACGGATAAAATTTCAGAAAATTGGATGCAAATTTCGTCGCCTCTTCACTAGACCATGAGATAAGCCAATGCAGATTTTTAAGATGCAATTCCAAAAATACATTTTGCAGCTTATTCTCAAATAAACGCAAGTATACATTAACGATAGCACTGCGCTTCTGGGAAACTTACTGGTGGTTTCTTGTAGCGAGTGGAGAAGTTTAACGGTACTCATGATTCGTGTAGCCCGCTGGATGTACAAATTACTATTCCCACAGCGATACATTGTGTGAACGGAACAGTGTACCTTTACGGAATGCGGCAATAACTCTTACTACTGAATCTCCCGACCACCCTGGTTGAGTCTATTCTTGTTAAATGCTGACAAGCAGTAAGATCCCTTTTTGTGCGCTCTGAAAAAGGCGTTACGTGGCGGGTTGTAGTAGCTTTCCTTACATCCCGAGTGTGCTGATGAAGGGAGATATCGGTCTTCCAGGCGGTTCCAGGCTTCATCTGCGTGACGCTCACTACTATGGGGATCATGTCGATCCACATCTCGTCAACTAGACTGTCTAAAAACAGCATGTTTCCAGGGAACGCTACATGGAAGAGAGGCAGTGGTCCTGGTCAGTTTGTTGTGCCTGATCCTAACGCCACGTCCTGGTCAGTTTGTTGTGCCTGATCCTAACATCACGTCCTGGTCAGTTTGTTGTGGCTGATCCTAACATCACGTTCTGGTCAGTTTGTTGTGCCTGATCCTAACATCTCCTGGTCAGTTTGTTGTGCCTGCTCCTAACACCACGTCCTCGTCAGTTTGTTGTTCCTGATCCTAACACCACGTCCTGGTCAGTTTGTTGTGCCTGATCCTAACACCACGTCCTCGTCAGTTTGTTGTGCCTGATCCTAACACCACGTCCTGGTCAGTTTGTTGTGCCTGATCCTAACACCACGTCCTGGTCAGTTTGTTGTGCCTGATCCTAACACCACGTCCTGGTCAGTTTGTTGTGCCTGATCCTAACACCACGTCCTCGTCAGTTTGTTGTTCCTGATCCTAACACGACGTCCTAGTCAGTTTGTTGTTCCTGACCGGACTAGAGTCTCAGTTCCGCTTTTCCAACTGAGTCCAAATTAAGTTGATTGCCTTTGGTGGCCTCTTTACATCTCTGCAATGCAGCAACATGACAATTAAACTTGGATGTTTATGGGAGTGAATGACAGTGGTGGACAAGGTTTCAAAGGATGCCACCGTGAGCCGGAATCCACCGTAGGACTAGATCTGTTCTATGGGACAGCAACCTGATGTTATATTTTATTGTGCGTGAGATTCAGTCTTGTCCGGGGCTTGAGGTGTACGCCCCTGGATTTTGTTAGAATGACTGAGGCTTGGGATGGCTTGGAGTACGCTGCTGGAGTCAGAATGACTGGGGCTTGAGATGGGCTGGAGTACGCCCCTGGAGTTTTCTTCTTCTTCTTCATCGTACGCTGTTTACAGCGATATACGTTGCACGGTTTTATTTTGTTAAGCCTGTGGCTCAGTGCATCCGATTTCAACAGGCGTTTCTGTAGGGATGCCATCCTTAGCCTTTGGCTTGCAGGACTAACGAGTCTTCCCCACTCGTGTCTATAGGGTTTGTCAATGATATGATATGATGGCCTATGTACTAGTTTGTACTATCCCGGAAGAGAGGCAGTCCAGTGTGACTGTGTCTCAGGATCGTCACGTCCTGACAGGAACGTAGCATATGCATGTGAGTGAGGTATCTCTTTGCTCCCTTTATTTTCTCGGCTCATCTGCAGTGATGGCACGCCTAGCATTCCCCGCCACCCGGGAGGTTGTCACAATAGGGCAGGGGCTGCAATGTCCGCTGGACTGCATCTCTTCTGCGTCCATTGGGATGGCTGATAGCAGACAGAGGTAAAGAGCGAGGCAGGAGTGTATTTAACCAGGTGCATTTCTGCGGCTTGACCGGACCGGGCTGAGACGCGAGCCCCAGGTCCCAGCCATGTCATAGCCTCCCATCACAGCGATGCTGAGATTTAGGGCGGGATTCTGGCTTAGAGGCGTTCGGCCGTAGTCCCTCAGATGGTAGCTTCGCACCATTGGCTTATCAGCCAAGCACGTGGATCAAATGTCAGCGACCTGCGATTTCTCTCGAAGGAGTGCATTTGACCAAGGGACAAGCCTGGTCATGGCTCGGAGATGTTGTTGGCTTATGAGCCTAGTACGTGGACAAATGTCTGCGACTTCTCTCAAATTGAGCAGGATTACCGTAGCAACACCCTGTCATTAGTAGCCCCTGGCGTTTGTTAGAATGACTGAGACTTGAGATGGGCTGGTGTACGCCCCTGGAGTTTGTTAGAATGACTGAGACTTGAGATGGGCTGTAGAACGCCCCTGGAATTTGTTAGAATGACTGATACTTGAGATGGGCTGGTGTACACCCCTTGAGTTTGTTAGAATGACTGAGACTTGAAATGGGCTGGAGTACGCCCCTGGAGTTTGTTAGAATGACTGAGACTTGAAATGGGCTGGAGTACGCCCCTGGAGTTTGTTAGAATGACTGAGGCTTGAGATAGCTTGGAGTACGCCCCTGGAGTTTGTTAGAATGACTGAGACTTTAAATGGGCTGGAGTACGCCCCTGGAGTTTGTTAGAATGACTGAGACTTGAAATGGGCTGGAGTACGCCCCTAGAGTTTGTTAGAATGACTGAGACTTAAAATGGGCTGGAGTACGCCCCTGGAGTTTTTTAGAATGACTGAGACTTGAAATGAGCTGGAGTACGCCCCTGGAGTTTATTAGAATGACTGAGACTTGAAATGGGCTGGAGTACGCCCCTGTAGTTTGTTAGAATGACTGAGACTTGAGATGGGCTGGTGTACGCCCCTGGAGTGTGTTAGAATGACTGAGGCTTCAGATGGCTTGGAGTACGCTGCTGAAGTCAGAATGACTGGGGCTTGAGATGGCTTGGTGTATGCCGCTGGAGTCAGAATGACTGGGGCTTGAGATGGCTTGGTCTACGCCGCTGGAGTCAGAATGACTGGGGCTTGAGATGGGATGGTGTATGCCGCTGGAGTCAGAATGACTGAGGCTTGAGATGGCTTGATGTACGCCGCTGGAGTCAGAATGACTGAGGCTTGAGATGGTTTGGTGTACGCCGCTGGAGTCAGAATGACTGGGACTTGAGGATGTTTGGAGTACGCCGCTGGAGTCAGAATGACTGGGACTTGAGATGGCTTGGTGTACGCCGCTGGAGTCAGAATGACTGGGACTTGAGATGGTTTGGAGTACGCCGCTGGAGTCAGAATGACTGGGACTTGAGATGGCTTGGTGTACGCCGCTGGAGTCAGAGTGACTGGGGCTTGAGATGGCTTGGAGTACGCTGCTGGAGTCAGTTAGAATGACGCAGTGATGAAGCTGACAGCAACCAGTGACTCACAACTAATTGCTTACGTCAGTATCAGCTAGCCAGAGCTAACCAAGACCCTATTCTGCCTTCAAGTGGCGGCCGTGAAAACAGGCTGCATTCATGTAGTCTGATTAAGAGAACAGAGATCGCAGTGGGAAGGCAAACCTGGTAACCTATCTACAACAAAACAGCTGATATGTCGCAGATATCGCAGCCTCGCTGCAAACTACGACACAACATCACAAAGTCCTTTTTAGGATGAACATCGAAGAAGAAGAAGAAGAAGTAGAATCATTTATATTGTGGCGACCCATGCATACACCGACGGTTCTGTAACAAACACTACACAGAACGGAGGGGCAGGAGCATTCCTGAACCTACCAAATGGCAGACAAATAACACTGTCATTCGCTACTGGTAAGTACACAAGCAATTTCAGAGCGGAGGCAGAGGCACTGAGGGCGGCAGTGGAAGAAATGGTGACACACAGTGAAAATGAGAGCCATATAGTTCTGCTGACAGATGCTCTCGAAGTAGTCACAGCGCTAAAAAGCCAGAAAAACACTGAGCTTAATGACCTAAGAGCAGCACTCTGCAAACTGTGCCAGCAGTCCGCACCAAAAAGGGTAGTGGTACAGTGGGTCCCGACACACTGCAACATCCAAGGCAACGAGGAGGCAGACAGACTGGCAAAAGAAGGTGCAAAACTACCACAAACAGATACTAGTATGACGTACGAAGAGTCAAAACGGCTTATCAAAGCCAGATACATGACCAAATGGGAAACCGAGCATACTGGTTACACCAAAAACGATGCCTATTACCAGTTGAACCGAATAGAGCAGGTCGTTGTCTTCAGACTTCGCACTGGCCACAATAGACTGAGGTACCACCTATTCAACAAATTGAAGATAGGGTGTACCGACGAATGCCCGTGCGGTACTGGTAAAATGACCACTGAACATCTGCTGCAGAACTGTCCGACATACGAGGATCAGAGAGAGCAGATGTGGCCATCACCAGTGAAACCACAAGACAAGCTCTATGGCAGTGGCGACAGCCTCAGGATGACCGCCGCTTTTTTCGAAAAAATAATGATTACTGTCTGACTGCGTACGCAGAAGAAGAAGATATTGTGGCGAGCCTCAAGCCGTGCACTCGCTGCACAACTCGCTGGATTTCCTGCCAAAGGTGGTAAGGACTGTTTGATAATCTCCTATTATTTCTCTAGTGTTGACCCGTTCTTCTCTCTTGGCCATCACTTCACTGCCAAATTGCGTTATCTGCCTCAGTCACAATTAGCTAAGACAAGATAATGAAGAAGTTACAGGTTCTCTCTCCCCAACCTCTCTACCCTCTGCTTTTTGCGTTCGCTTTATTTCTCTATATGCCTCCGGGTGGTGAGCGATCCACTATGTTTTTATTTTGCGCCTGTCGGAAACAGTGCATCCGACTTCGGCATGCATTTTATGTAGGGGTCTGCTTTTTAATGGTTTTCTTCCCCGGAGTAACGCCCGGCGCTGTGATGGGGATCGAACCCAGAACCTTCAGATTGTGAGCCGTGTCACTTAACTACTAGCCCACACCGTCCCCTTACTTCCCGCTTAAAAGAAAGTTAAAAACCAAGTTTCTTCCCCATCATCCCCAACGGCAGTGAATTCTTTGCTCATCTTCCTGTTAAAGAATCCTGTGCCCTAACTGACTGACAACAAGCTCCCAGCGGATCTTATTAGGGGACGGAATAACGCCAGCCAGTCTTGGCAGCTTCACCGCTAAGAAGTGTGATAAATCAGGCCGCTTCCGTATCATCCAAAATGACGAAATGAAAAATACAAATTATCATTTCACGGCGCAAGATGTGACTTGGATTTATCGCAATCAATGTTTGGGTATAAACAACACAGAATATCTATTTTTGAATGTTGAGAAGAAGAGGTGAATCTCACGTCTGCAAAATATGGACACGCGTACGCCCGCACATACATACAAACCTTCAACATTAAAGTACAATTTAGTTCACACGCAACTCTGCAATGTTCTCGTAAAGGCGCAAGATTGAGGTGGTCAATTCGAAAACAGTCGTGTTCAAGTTTCCAAAGAAATAATATTCAAGTCACAAGCAGTCAAAACTTGTCAGTGTCCTGTGAAGCACATGTCTTTAACGAAATTAGGCCACGTTCTCGTTTGATGGGGTATGCGTTCCAGCTCTCTCCACCGTCTTCAGTACCATCTTTATGTACGCCTCGAGCTATCTTCTCCATTTGTGTTTTGGCCCGTCTCTTTGCCGGTTTCACAGGGAACATTCGCTAAGATGTATTAGTCACAGGGAATCTTAGAAACAATTTTTAGATCTCAAAAAGTCACTTCACAGGGAATATTAGAAATAATGTATAGGTCACGAAAAGTCTTATAAATAGTCTATACTTCACATGGAATATTCTAAATAGTTTATAGGTCACAGGCAATATTATAAATAATTTATAGGTAACAGATAATATTCTAAATAATTTATAGGTCACAGGCAATATTATAAATAATTTATAGTTAACAGATAATATTATAAATAATGTATAGGTCACGAAAAGTCTTATAAAAAATATATGCCTCACAGGGAATATTAAAAACAATTTATAGGTCACAAAAAGTCTTATAAATAATATATACTTCACATGGAATATTAGAAATAATGTATAGTACACAAGGAGTATAAATAATGTATAGGTCACAGGCAATATTATAAACACTTTATAGGTCACAGGCAATATTATAAACACTTTATAGGTCACAGCTAACCTTAGAAATGACCACAACAACAACAACAACAACAACAACAACAGCTCTGTGTTTCAGACGCTCAGATGTAAACTAACAAGCATTAAGAACTGTCAACATTTGCCGGCACACTTCGGAAATTGTGCTGACCAGCTGAAGAGCAATGGTTGACGAATTTAGGAGTCCACGCTGCAAGAGTCCTCTCTACTGCTAGTCCTACACGTTGTAAGGAGCATACGATAGCGGAAGATGGCAATATTACCTTTAACTATTGGGTACAGTCCTGGTCGGCCACTGTAGTAGTGAAGCAGAAGGACTCCATCTTCGCCGTCCTCACACCTGCAACAAGGTAGGTTAAAAGGAATGAGTTCACAATTTTGAAACCATCTGCCTTAGGTGCTACCACTCCGGATTTTCTGTCTGGGTTTACTCCCGTAGCCCTACCTTCTCCCGAAGTTTCCCACAAGGCAGTGGAGTTGTTGCCTGCGGATGCTAAGTACTCGAGACATTCGATGATACTCTTTTCGTCTCAGGACTAGCCAGCTCTCCCTGGCACTTGGGGGTTTAAAATCAGAGTTCATGGTACTAAATCGTTGCATATCTATTTCCTTTCCAGACATGTCGAGACAGAGGACTAGAGAAGGTTCTGTATGGAGCTAGCAACCTTATCATGGAAAGATCCAACCCTACAGATCACGGATTACTACAAATTGATCCGTTCTGGTTAGGGTAAGCTGAATGGAATGTTGGATCTGTCCTCGGCATCTGGTTAGGGTAAGCTGAATGGAATTTTGGATCTGTCCTCGGCATCTGGTTAGGGTAAGCTGAATGGAATGTTGGATCTGTCCTCGCGATCTGGTTAGGGTAAGCTGAATGGAATTTTGGATCTGTCCTCGGCATCTGGTTAGGGTAAGCTGAATGGAATGTTGGATCTGTCCTCGCGATCTGGTGTGACAGATACGTATTGATGATAGTTTGATGATTAGATGGAGTGGCCAATTTGTTTCCTCGCTGCCTTTACATGATGAACAGTAAGTCAGGTACCCATCTACAGCTGGATCGACTGAATCATGTCGATAATGGAAGTTGAGCCCGGTAGTGAAGCTGTAAATGGTGATTGCGCTTTCAGTATGTAGCCTAGCATCACGTCAGGGTCAGGTGAATCATTTTGGACACGACACCTTCCCGGCGCCATTGTCAGGTGAAAAATACTGACCATGTTCCTATCTCACGTGAGGGGACAATGTTGGTGTGTGGTGAGGGGACAATGTTGGTGTGTGGTGAGGGGACAATGTTGGTGTGTGGTGAGGGGACAATGTTGGTGTGTGGTGAGGGGACAATGTTGGTGTGTGGTGAGGGGACAATGTTGGTGTGTGGTGAGGGGACAATGTTGGTGTGTGGTGAGGGGACAATGTTGGTGTGTGGTGAGGGGACAATGTTGGTGTGTGGTGAGGGGACAATGTTGGTGTGTGGTGAGGGGACAATGTTGGTGTGTGGTGAGGGGACAATGTTGGTGTGTGGTGAGAGGACAATGTTGGTGTGTGGTGAGGGGACAATGTTGGTGTGTGGTGAGGGGACAATGTTGGTGTGTGGTGAGGGGACAATGTTGGTGTGTGGTGAGGGGACAATGTTGGTGTGTGGTGAGGGGACAATGTTGGTGTGTGGTGAGGGGACAATGTTGGTGTGTGGTGAGGGGACAATGTTGGTGTGTGGTGAGGGGACAATGTTGGTGTGTGGGTACGGGACAATGTTGATGTATAGTGACGGGACAATATTTGTGTGTAGTGACGGGACAATATTGATGTATAGTGACGGGACAATATTTGTGTGTAGTGACGGGACAATATTGATGTGTAGGGACGGGACAATATTTGTGTGTAGTGACGGGACAATATTGATGTGTAGTGATGGGACAATATTGATGAAGGTAATGTGCACTCCCCCGTCCCGCTTTACCCAATCGCCCTTTATGCAATCCCAGGTACACTACAATGTGATGGCAACCACTGAAGCACGGTTCGTTTACTGACAGCCACCTTTCTTATTCTGTCTTTCAGAAATAGTAATGTGCTCTCTGTCTTACGATGGCTTACAGTACACACAACGGCGTAGTTTCCAATTCGAACTATTATTAGATCAACATTCAACTATTCAAAATTCCAACATATAATTGAGGGAAGCAGTCTCCATACCACCGAAGAAGGCCCTTTGACTGGGTTCAGCTAGTGGCTCAACACTGCCACCAAAATTGTGAATAACCCTTATCTCTCCTTTAACTTTTAGCACTTCTATACGTTTAGCACTTCGCTACAGTTAGCATTTCCAGTCAACGAAAAATCAAGTGCTGTTAGCGAAATCAACACACAGACGACAAACAACAGAAGTGCCTGGATCCCAAAAAATCCGCCTTTGAGCAAAGTTGACGCCATTTTATCGTATCAAATGCCCGGAAGTAATCCTACTCAAATCTCGCGAGAACGAGAAGAAAATCTTGGCTGGAGATATCAGCCATGTTCTAATGGTTATCTCAAGTCACTGACACGAGAACAGCCGGTCCCAGAAGCTGCCAGAACCGGAAGTGAAATCGAGGATAAGCTCTCAATTCCGTCCAAGTGCTTCCATTGCATTTGGAAAACATGCTTGCAACGTCTGACAGCAAAAATGCAGATCTTGCTGTCTCGTGACGGATCTGTCTCTACTACCAAGAGTAGGACCGAGTTACGGGTCTTTGGATCAGCTGAACTAGAATTGGTATTCAAAGGTAGAAGCGCTTCTTTCTCTCATGTTCTTCGTGTTATTTGTGTTCTTGTTCTTCGTTTTCTTTGAATCTTCTTCTTCTTCTTCTTCTTCTTCTTCTTCTTCTTCTTTTTCTTCTTAGTTTTCTTATTTATCTTCTTCTTTTTCTTCTTCTTCTTCTCCTCTTCTTCTTCTTCTTCTTCTTATTTTTCGTTTTCTTATGTATCTTCTTCTTCTTCTTCTTCTTCTTCTTTTTCTTCTTCTTCTTCTTCTTCTTCTTCTTCTTCGGTTTCTTATGTATCTTCTTCTTCTTCTTCTTCTTCTTCTTCTTCTTCTTCTTCTTCTTCTTCTTCGGTTTCTTATGTATCTTCTTCTTCTTATTCCTCTTCTTCTTCTTCTTTTTCTTTATCTCCATGTTCATCTTCCTCTTCCTTTTTTTCTTTGCGTTATCTTTTTCTGTCTCGTTTTCTTTGTTTTTCTTCTTCTTTTTCTTCTTTTTCTTCCGCTTTGAATAAAGGTATGCCCACAACCAGATTCTAGTGTGACCTACGAAAAGTCAAAAAGGCTTAATAGAGCCAGATACATGGCCAAATGGAAAGCAGAACATACTGGCTACACAAAAAATGATGCTTATTACCAGTTGAACATAAGAGAGCAGGTCGTGGTCTTCAGACTCCGCACAGGCCACAACAGACTGAGGTACCACCTATTCAATAAACTGAAGATAGGTGGCACTGACGAATGCACCTGTGGTACAGGGAAAATGACCGCTGAACATCTGCTGCAAAACTGCCCAACATACGACGACTAGAGAAAGCACATGTGGCCATCACCAGTGCCAACACTAAACAAGCTCTATGGCAGTGTCGACAGCCTCAGGATGACAGCTGCTTTCTTCGAAAAAAATGCAGATTGAGGTTTGACAGCGTACGAAGAAGAAGAAGAAGAAGAAGAAGAAGAAGAAGAAGTGGAAGAAGAAGAAGAAGAAGAATAAAGGTATGCAACTACAGTCTATGACAGTAACGAATGTGACTCAAGACCAATCCGAGCAGAGAAGCCTCTTCCACAGTGTGCGCAAGAACAGTTAGGATTGGTTGCTACATCACGTGATGTGGCGTGTCTGCTCAAGCTTTGAGTCTTCAGCCTATCAGCAATCAGTATCTCCCTTTCCTGTATCCCATGCTTAATCCTGCCCCCTCCATGTAACACGATCCATGGCGTCCTGTTCCCATGATTCCAAATCGATGTCTGCGTCATTAATATCCCGCTTGCATACATCCTTGTACCGAAGTAGTGGATAGCCCTAAGACTTTTCCCCAACTGTTATTCCTCTTAGAGAATACTCCTTGGTATTCTGCCATCATCCATCCTCTAAGTGTGTCCCAGTCATCGGAGTCTTCGAAGACAAAAGCTTAGAAAAGACCGTGCCAGCGCCTGTTCTCTGCTTTGGTGATCATGTCCTTCCACCCCAAACTTCAGGATTCAGTGCAGGCACCTCATGTGATAGCTTTTTAGTCGCCTCTCCTGGTGCGTGTAGGTAGACCTTAGTCGCCTCTCCTGGTGCGTGTAGGTAGACCTTAGTCGCCTCTCCTGGTGCGTGTAGGTAGACCTTAGTCGCCTCTCCTGGTGCGTGTAGGTGGACCATGTCCCACTGCTATAAAGATGTGTCTGATGCCGCTTAAACTCTAGAGATTGATCCACCTTAGAATGTCATCCATATTCATATCCACGAATTGATCATTGCTCCACGTTAGAATGTCATTCATATCAATGAGCAGTATCAATGAGCAGTATCAATATTTATAACACTAAATACAAACGCTATCCGCCCAATGCTACTGCCATGTGACGGGCAGTCGGGAATTGATAGTTTAGTTTGTCCATCACAAGTGATGAAGACCACTCTCTTTGTTCAGCCGTGTGGACAGTCGTATCTCTTGCTGTGTCCGCTGAAATGGGTGACGCGCGGAAATTTGGAGGACGAAACTGCACCTTTTGTCAACCTCACTCACAGAGCCTAAGCTACCTTTTGCCAGTGGCAAGAAATTCATCGAGACGACTGGAGATAGCATAGGATGCAGATTTTGCCTCAGGGTTACCACCGAAGCCTTTCCGTAAACATGTAACCCGCAGGGTAGAAAGGTGGGAAGGCATCTAACGCAGTTTGTCGTGCCTTTTCGATAACCACAAGAGGTCGTATGGACAACACTCAGCGTGTGAGTGAGTCTGGCATCTCTCCCCAGCTGTATTCAGTTCATCATAGTAGCATCTAAAATTCACACACGCCATATTCGTGAAGGTGAACCGGCACAACTAACCCGTGAGATACGACACAGGTATAACTAGTTTAAGCGTAGCGCCATTCAGCCGGCGTCCAGACCAGGATAAACTGATGGAAGAAATCACAAAAAAACTACGAAATAACAAGTCCAGACGGAAAACAACTCCACGTTTCCGTGAACACAAGTGTAAGTCGTCGACTAGTGTGAATTCCAGTCAAATCCGTGGCAGTCGGAAATTATCGAAACATATTTTGCTTTCTTCGCAAATTCCTGTATTTGTTATTTATTGTCTCAAAAGTCAGGAGAGTTAAAGACCACTCGCGGAGTAAGACAGGGGGACATTCTATCACCGTACCTTTTCATACTCCTCATGGATGAAGTCATCAAAGCCTGCAAGGAACGGACAAAAAAGTATGAAGTAAGGTACTGGAAGATGAGACCAAGTTACATATCGGAACTAGCTTTTGCAGACGATGTGGCCCTGATCACGAAAACCGAAGCACATCTCCAGATCAACTTGCAGGTCTGGGAAGAAGAGTTGAAGAAGAGAGGAATGCACATCAGCAACTCCAAAACAAAAACCATGGTGATCGCCAGAGATGAAAAGAGACATCAGATAACCCTGGGAACACGAGCACTGGAGGAGGTCGGCAACTTTAAATATCTAGGAGTGGTAATAGACAGCAGGGGAGGAATCAAAGAAGAGTTAGCTGCACGAAGGGCAGCAGCAGGTAGACTGTTCCATGCAATAAACAGAGGTTTCCTCAGTAGAAGAGAAATAAGCAGGAAAACAAAGATGGATGTATACCGCTCGACCTATGTGCCTGTCCTGACATATGGATGTGAGTCATGGGCAATGACTACAGCCCAAGAAAGGCAATTAAAAACTTCAGAAATGAGGTACCTAAGAAAGGCGGTTCAGGTGACGAAAAGGGACAAGATCCGTAACCAGACAATACGTAGCAATCTTGAAGTTCAACCCCTGCAGACACGAGTGGAGCAGTCCCAACTACAGTGGTTTGGCCATGTCTGTAGAATGGAAGAAGATCGGATACCAAAGCGGTCATGGGAGATCAAAAGTCAAGGACGCAGACCCCGAGGACGTCCCAAAGTACGTTGGGAAGACAACATACGACAGTCCCTAAGTGATAGAGGGCTGGATTGGAAAGAGGCCAGGAAAAAGACGGCGGATAGAGCAGTATGGCGTTCTCTTTGGCAAACCTCTACACCTCACGGTAGAAGAGGAGCGACTAAGTAAGTAAGTAAGTTATGTATTGTCACTTGCTCAAACAGAAATTATTTCATTCTCAAAAGCATGGCCTAAGTATAGAAGCGATTTTTATCAGACTGAGATTCATCATCATCATGTAGCATGTCTTTTGTAGAACGTCGCTCTCGTGACAGCAAAGTTTGAAACCCCTTAGACGAGGTTATGTGGGCCGCGAGTTTGAAGTCCCTGAGACGAGGTTATGTGGGCCGCGAGTTTGAAGTCCCTGAGACGAGGTTATGTGGGCCGCGAGTTTGAAGTCCTTTAGACGAGGTTATGTGGGTCGCGAGTTTGAAGTCCCTGAGACGAGGTTATGTGGGCCGCGAGTTTGAAGTCCCTGAGACGAGGTTATG
>JAVGWX010000022.1:39309599-39399599 GCA_036924085.1 Ariolimax columbianus | reverse complement strand
TTATCAACTCAACCCTGTCTCTTCATCATTCTGTAGACTGTCCATGACTGCCCTTATCAACTCAACCCTGTCTCTTCATCATTCTGTAGACTGTCCATGACTGCCCTTATCAACTCAACCCTGTCTCTTCATTATTCTGTAGACTGTCCATGACTGCTCTTATACACTCAACCCTGTCTCTTCATCATTATGTAGACTGTCCAATAACTGCCCTTATCAACTCAACCCTGTCTCTTCATCATTCTGTAGACTGTCCATGACTGCCCTGATCAACTCAACCCTGTCTCTTCATCATTCTGTAGACTGTCCATGACTGCCCTGATCAACTCAACCCTGTCTCTTCATCATTCTGTAGACTGTCCATGACTGCCCTGATCAACTCAACCCTGTCTCTTCATCATCCTGTAGACTGTCCATGACTGCCCTTATCAACTCAACCCTGTCTCTTCATTATTCTGTAGACTGTCCATGACTGCTCTTATACACTCAACCCTGTCTCTTCATCATTATGTAGACTGTCCAATAACTGCCCTTATCAACTCAACCCTGTCTCTTCATCATTCTGTAGACTGTCCATGACTGCCCTGATCAACTCAACCCTGTCTCTTCATCATTCTGTAGACTGTCCATGACTGCCCTGATCAACTCAACCCTGTCTCTTCATCATCCTGTAGACTGTCCATGACTGCCCTTATCAACTCAACCCTTTCTCTCGTCATCACGGCGTCGTTCACCACAGCTCACCCCGACACTGCATCAACTCTTTCGTTGTCCCAGACGCCTGCATGTCCCGGGCAGTAGATCTATGTGACACCCTGTACACCAGAGTTGTCCAGAAGAGAGGCCCACTCCCTTCTTAGCATGTACCTTTCTATCTTATGACCTGTTGCGTCATCAACCAAGTCATATCTTCTTGGATTACCTAATTATCCATACCTGTTCATTTATATTTTCCATCCACAGCGAAGATTAGTGTTTGTATGTTACCTTCTTGTTTGTATGTTACCTTCTTGTTTGTACGAGTATGGTAGTGTGTTAAATAACAGCTGGTCATGCAACGGATGTCAAAAATGATCTTTTTTAAGGTCAAATCCCTTGGGACCTTCAAACAATTTAGTTTGGTTCGCATTTTTGGCTCAGTTTTAATATTAGGTGTCGGAACGGTGTAACACATACTTGGTGATTAGTAGACAGACTTAGGGACTTCATCCTTCGGGGGCTTATGTTGTTGGATTGTCTGGATCATGTTGGATCACGCTGGAGCAAATGGTAGAAGAAATAGCGACTTCATCCTTTTTGGGATTTATTTTGTTGGATTGTCTGAATCATGTTCGATCATGCTGGAGCAAATGGTAGAAGACATAGGGACTTCATCCTTTGGGGATTTATATTGTTGGATTGTCTGGATCATGTTCGATCATGCTGGAGAAAATAGTAGAAGAAATAGGGACTTCATCCTTTGGGGGTTTATTTTGTTGGATTGTCTGGATCATGCTGGAGCAAATGGTAGAAGACATAGGGGCTTCACACTTTGGGGGTTTATGTTGTTGGATTGTCTGGATCATGTTGGATCATGCTGGAGCAAATGGTAGAAGACATAGGGATTTCATACTTTGAGGGTTTATGTTGTTGGATTGTCTTGATCATACTGGATCACATGACAATGAAAGACGTGACGTAAACACATATAGGGCATCCATGTTGGGGATTTTGGATATGGACAAGGATAGAATTCTAAAGTGAATCAATGATTGACTTTTGAGTATGGATATGATGACATTTAAAGGTGGATAATTGATCGAATTTTGTGGATGACATTTGATGGCGGATTGATGACAGAATCGAATAGATAAACGTATGAAATTCTAACGTGGTTCAATGATCAATTCGTGGATATGGATAACATTCTAAGGTGGATTAATAACCTAATCCTCGATACGGATGACACTCTAAGGTGGATCAATGACCCATTCCTGGATATGGATGACATTCTAAGGTGGATCAATGACCCATTCCTGGATATGGATAATATTCTAAGGTGGATCAATGACCGATTTCTTGATTCAGTCATTGCATTTTTAACTTGGATATATAAAATTGAGAGATCAGGTGATACTTCTTCTTCTTCTTCTTCTTCTTCTTCTTCTTCTTCTTCTTCTTCTTATTCATCGTACGCTGTTTACAGCGATATTTACGTTGCACTGATTTAATTTGTTAGCCAGTGGCTCAGTGCATCCGATTTCAACAGGCGTTTCTGTAGGGTTGCCCTCCTTAGCCTTTGGCTGTCCCCAGCCTAACTGCAAGGCAGCAGTTGTTTTTGGTCAGAGTTGTCTCTCTTGGGAAGTTGTCTTGCAGGACTATCGAGTCTTCCCTACTCGTGTCTATAGGGTTTGGCAATGATATGATGGACTATGTACTAGTTTGTACTATCCCGGAAGAGAGGCAGTCCAGTGTGACTTTTTCCCAGGATCGTCACGTCCTGCCAGAAACGTAGCATATGCATATGAGTGAGGTATCTTTTTGCTCGCTTTATTTTCTCGGCTCATCTGCAGTGATGGTACGCCTAGCATTCCCCGCCACCCGGAAGCTTGTCACCATAGGACAGGAGGTGCAATGTCCGCTGGACTGCATCTCTTCGGCGTCCATTGGAATGACGATCAGGTAATACAATACACGACGAAATAGACAGTATGTATAGTCAGCGGCCTTCTGGGACCATAAGCATCCTCACTCTTCACAAGTTACTGATAAACACTCAACACCTATGGCTCTGGCTAGAAAGCAGTGACATCAAATCTTAAAAAGAAATACAGCAGAACAAAATTAGACCAGAACAAAACAGACCAGAATAAAACAGACATACCAGAACAAAACAGACATACCAGAACAAAACAGAGATAGTAGAATAAAATAGCCATACCAGAACAAAACAGACCAGAACAAATTAGACCAGAACAAAACAGACATAGCAGAACAAAACAGACATATTAGAAGAAAACAGACATAGCAGTACAAAACTAACCTTAACAAATTAGACCAGAACAAATTAGACCAGGTAAAAACAAACTAGAACAAAAACAGTCCAGAACAAATTAGACCAGAACAAAACTGACCAGAACAAATTGACAGAACAAAACAGACCAGAACAAAACAGACCAGAACAAAACAGCCCAGAACAAAACAGACCAGAACAAATTAGACCAGAAAAAATTAGACCAGAACAAAACAGACCAACACAAAACAGACCAGAACAAAAATAGACCAGAACAAATTAGACTAGAACAAAATAGACAAAAACAAAACAGACCATCACAAAACAGACTAGAACAAAACAGACCAGAACAAAACAGACCAACACAAAACAGAAAAGAACAAAATAGACCAGGACAAAATAGACCAACACAAAACAGACCAGAACAAAATAGACCAAAACAAAACACACCATCACAAAATAGACCAAACCAAAACAGACCAGAACAAAACAGACCAACACAAAACAGAAAAGAACAAAATAGACCAGAACAAAACAGAACAGAACAAAATAGACCAGAACAAAACAGACCAACACAAAACAGACCAGAACAAAACAGACCAGAACAAAACAGACCAACACAAAACAGACCAGAACAAAATAGACCAGAACATACATACCATTCAGCAAACAACATCCTCCACACATAATCTCCTAATCCTTACGCCAACAACAACAAGCCAGTAGCCACGAATGTACATTCCGTGTTCTTACCTAGAGTATCTGAGACCGCCTTCACGAGACTAAATGTGCTGACGTCATCGTAACGAGTGAAGACAAGGAAGCTATCATGTTCATCCAGTTGAGATTTTCGCCTAAGAGAGGACAAACTTGAAATAGTAGAATAATAATAATGATAACAATAATAATAATGATAACAATAATAATAATGATAACAATAATAATAATGATAATAATAATAATAATAATGATAACAATAATAATAATGATAACAATAATAATAATAATGATAACAGTAATAATAATAATAATGATAACAATAATAATGATAACAATAATAATAATGATTACACTAATAATAATAATGATAACAATAATAATAATGATAACAATAATAATAATAATAATGATAACAATAATAATAATGATAACAATAACAATAATAATGATAACAATAATAATAATAATGATAACAATAATAATAATGATAACAATAATAATAATAATGATAACTGTAATAATGATAATAACAATAATAATAATGATAACAATTAAAATAATAATGATAACAATAATAAAAATGATAACAATAATAATAATGATAACAATAATAATAATAATAATAACAACAATAATAATAATAATGATAACAACAATAAAAATAATTATAACAATAATAATAATGATAACAATAATAATAATTATAACAATAATAATAATGATAACAATAATAATAATTATAACAATAATAATAATGATAAAAATAATAATAATTATAACAATAATAATAATGATAACAATAATAATAATAGCTGTCCATCGCAAGCGATTATGACAACAGCAATCTGACATGTTGTCTGTCGAAGGCGGATGTGTCGGACCGAAAGGTGGTAATATCGCAGTCAAGCTGTAAACTAGTGACACAACGTAATCTGTTCTTGGGATTGCATCCTCCTACTTGCAAAGGGATTGGTAGCTGTAGATTGAGAACGAACGCAGAAGAAGAGGAAGAAGAAGAAAAAGAAGAAAAACCACAGATCCCCCAGATCTTGAGTCATGAACCGCAGAACAGCCAGCTCTTGAGTCATCAATCAGAGAGCCACCAGACCTTGAGTCATCAACCACAGAGCCACCAAATCTTGAGCCGTCAACCAAAGAACCATCAAATTTTGAGTCATCTACCACAGAACCACCAAATCTTGAGCCGTCAACCACAGAACCATCAAATTTTGAGTCATCTACCACAGAACCACCAAATCTTGAGCCGTCAACCACAGAACCATCAAATTTTGAGTCATCTACCACAGAACCAACAAATCTTGAGCCGTCAAGCACAGAACCATCAAATTTTGAGTCATCTACCACAGAACCAGCAAATCTTGAGCCGTCAATGCCAGAACCATCACATTTTGAGCCGTCAATGCTAGAACCACCAAATTTTGAGCCGTCAATGCTAGAACCACCAAATCTTGAGCCGTCAATGCTAGAACCACCAAATCTTGAGCCGTCAATGCCCAGAACCACCAAATCTTGAGCCGTCAATGCCCAGAACCACCAAATCTTGAGCCGTCAATGCTTGAACCACCAAATCTTGAGCCGTCAATGCTAGAACCACCAAATCTTGAGTCGTCAATGCCCAGAACCACCAAATCTTGAGCCGTCAATGCCCAGAACCACCAAATCTTGAGCCGTCAATGCCCATAACCACCAAATCTTGAGCCGTCAATGCCCAGAACCACCAAATCTTGAGCCGTCAATGCTAGAACCACCAAATCTTGAGCTGTCAATGCCCAGAACCACCAAATCTTGAGCCGTCAATGCTAGAACCACCAAATCTTGAGCCGTCAATGCTAGAACAACCAAATCTTGAGTCGTCAATGCCCAGAACCACCAAATCTTGAGCCGTCAATGCACAGAACCACCAAATCTTGAGCCGTCAATGCCCAGAACCACCAAATCTTGAGCCGTCAATGCTAGAACCACCAAATCTTGAGCCGTCAATGCTAGAACTACCAAATCTTGAGTCGTCAATGCCCAGAACCACCAAATCTTGAGCCGTCAATGCCCAGAACCACCAAATCTTGAGCCGCCAATGCCCAGAACCACCAAATCTTGAGCCGTTAATGCTAGAACCACCAAATCTTGAGCCGTCAATGCCCAGAACCACCAAATCTTGAGCCGTCAATGCCCAGAACCACCAAATCTTGAGCCGTCAATGCTAGAACCACCAAATCTTGAGCCGTCAACCACAGAACCATCAAATTTTGAGTCATCTACCACAGAACCAGCAAATCTTGAGCCGTCAAGCACAGAACCATCAAATTTTAAGTCATCTACCACAGAACCAGCAAATCTTGAGCCGTCAATGCCAGAACCATCACATTTTGAGCCGTCAATGCTAGAACCACCAAATTTTGAGCCGTCAATGCTAGAACCACCAAATCTTGAGCCGTCAATGCTAGAACCACCAAATCTTGAGCTGTCAATGCCCAGAACCACCAAATCTTGAGCCGTCAATGCCCAGAACCACCAAATCTTGAGACGTCAATGCTAGAACCACCAAATCTTGAGCCGTCAATGCTAGAACCACCAAATCTTGAGTCGTCAATGCCCAGAACCACCAAATCTTGAGCCGTCAATGCCCAGAACCACCAAATCTTGAGCCATCAATGCCCAGAACCACCAAATCTTGAGCCGTCAATGCCCAGAACCACCAAATCTTGAGCCGTCAATGCTAGAACCACCAAATCTTGAGCCGTCAATGCCCAGAACCACCAAATCTTGAGCCGTCAATGCTAGAACCACCAAATCTTGAGCCGTCAATGCTAGAACCACCAAATCTTGAGTCGTCAATGCCCAGAACCACCAAATCTTGAGCCGTCAATGCCCAGAACCACCAAATCTTGAGCCGTCAATGCCCAGAACCACCAAATCTTGAGCCGTCAATGCTAGAACCACCAAATCTTGAGCCGTCAATGCTAGAACTACCAAATCTTGAGTCGTCAATGCCCAGAACCACCAAATCTTGAGCCGTCAATGCCCAGAACCACCAAATCTTGAGCCGCCAATGCCCAGAACCACCAAATCTTGAGCCGTCAATGCTAGAACCACCAAATCTTGAGCCGTCAATGCCAGAACCAGCAAATCTTGAGCCGTCAATGCCCAGAACCACCAAATCTTGAGCCGTCAATGCCCAGAACCACCAAATCTTGAGCCGTCAATGCCCAGAACCACCAAATCTTGAGCCGTCAATGCTAGAACCACCAAATCTTGAGCCGCCAATTCCCAGAACTACCAAATCTTGAGCCGTCAATGCTAGAACCACCAAATCTTGAGCCGCCAATGCCAGAACCAGCAAATCTTGAGCCGTCAATGCCCAGAACCACCAAATCTTGAGCCGTCAATGCCCAGAACCACCAAATCTTGAGCCGTCAATGCCCAGAACCATCAAATCTTGAGCCGTCAATGCTAGAACCACCAAATCTTGAGCCGTCAATGCCAGAACCATTCCTCCTCGAGCCTAGAACTTCATCACCACACTTTCCACAAACCTTATTTCCGAAAACCAGCAGATCTCAATTTGTGGCTTTGGCTACACGCGAGAGAAATAACCCTAAAGAACTAAATAGAATTCCTACTAACTCTGGAAATAAGCAAAGTCCTGGCTATTCCCAGACCACACACAAAACATACACAAATCAATGTTAAATTATGTCAGCGATATTTCAAAATCAATAATAATTAAAAGTAGTCTCATGGGATGCCATTAACTTCTGTTCTCTGTGCACCTTATCGAAAGTTCTTCCAGGGAAGATGCAATATTCTTTCCAGTCCCATCAATCTTTTTCTTGATCTTCCACTTCCACTCAAACTCTGCTTTCTGTTTTTGTTAAACTCGTACGACTGGCTGGTTCGTGGATCTGTCTGTTGATATTTAGAAATCCCACAATGAGTTGCAGTAACTTTCCTCACATCCCGAGCGTGCTAATGAAGGTGGACCGGGGTCCTATTGGCGGTTGTGCTATGCTTTGCTTCATCTGAGTGTTGCTCACTACTACGGGGATCACGTCGATCCCACACCTTGTTAGACAGGCTGCCATGAAAACAGCCCGTTTCCAGGAAAGGCTACGAGAAAACCAAGGTGAAGGTCATGGCCAGTATGTTTTTCGTCGCCCTAACAAACATGTATGATCGGTATATTTTGTCTGTTGCCGATCATGTAACGAGTTATTGAATTATACAGGGAAATCCAGGGAAATAACGACTAATACCAGGGGGTTCTTGTTTACCTCTTTTCCTCTTCCCCTGTGGATTTCATGCCACAGCCTGTATGGACGCATTTATGGCGTGTATCCTATCCAACCCCATTTCCTCCATTTGATCTGTTGCTTCACTGGTTCTTGTGGGTTCCGTTCCCATAGGTCATCATCATAGGGGATGGCGTGGGCTAGTGGTTAAGTGACACGGCTCACAACCAGAAGGTGCTGGGTTCGATCCCCATCACAGCACCGGCCGTTACCCAGGGGAAACAAACCTTAGAAAATGCAGGAGGAAGCAGACCCTTACATAAAATGAATGCTGAAGTCGGATTCACTGGGTTAACATGCGCAAAATAAAAACCACAGTGCAACGCACACCGCCTTGGGGAATAGAGAAATAAGACGAACGCCAAAAAAAAGGGGCATCATTCTTCATCACGTCCAGCTAGCTTGTACACATTATCCTACGTAGACATTGACGAACGACTGAAGCTTCCTCAGTAATGCCATTTGTCGTTCTCCAAATTTCGGCTCTGTACAGGAGTACTGACTTGATATGGGAAGGAGACAATCGTAACTTGTTATTAGTAGTTATTTCCCTGGATGACCTTGTATAGTTCAGTAACTCCTTACTTAATCGGCAACAGTTCTTGGTTACTATTTTGTCTCTCACAGGAAAGCCACCTTACTGCACCATGCACAACCGAACCACCTTTCTTAACTCACAAACACTTTCATATCTTATGGTGGTCCGTTCTTGTGCTTTAACTTGACTTAACTTAACTTAACTTAACGTAGTTATACTGGTTTAGAAGACTACAAAGTATGTATACAACCAGTTCCTTGGTGGGTGGTTTAACAGATGTGCATGTGCAAGTCCAAGTGGGATTCCGTGGTGAAGTGGTTAGGCTGTCGGCCACGCGATCAGGTGGTGTGGGTTCGACTCCGGATTCCGCCGTCTTTTTCACGGGTGCTTGATGCGGAGTCCCCTGCATCTCGTAGTCACCCCCTAGTCGTCTTGTCCTTGACTTGCCACTGGAGTCGGGCGGCTCGAGACGAGAGAGTGAGAATAAAAAGTAGCGCTAGGAAAATAAATTATGTCATCATCGTCTACGATGGACGGCGGCCTTTGCCTTTTTGGATCTTGCTATTATTTTATGACACCTTTGGAAATTACCAATTAAATTTGTCAGCTATTCAATTTCAGTTTGGTGAGTTACTTACACACAATGTCAGCATAAATTTACAGTGGGTGGTGAGGAAATAGATCAGGTTACACATTTTGAATATTTGGGCTCCAGAATTGACAAAAATGGTGACTGCTCGAAAGAAATCAGAAGAAGACTAGCTATGGCAATGCAGAGACTGAACAGCCTGAAGAAATTATGGCAGGGGACCAACAAAATGATAAAAGTAAAAGTCTTGAGGGCCTGTGTTTTTCCTGTGGCAGCTTATGGCTGCGAATCATGGACGATTACCAAAACTTCTAGACAAAGAATCGAATCCTTCGAGTCAAAATGTTACAGAAAGATCCTCAAAATACCCTGGACAGAGAAAAAAACAAATGTAGACATTCGGCAAGAGTTGAGCATAGAGGAGAACTGGCTTATCAATTCCATTTTGGCTAGAAAATGCAGATACTTTGGTCACATCAAGAGACACATCGGTCTTGCGAGAACGGTGATGGAAGGTATGGTGCCAGGCAAAAGAGGAACGGGTAGACCAAGAAGACGATGGCACCAAGATATCCAGGAATGCCTGGGTATGACTGTGGCGGAGGCTGGTGTTTTGGCAAGGGAACGAGTTTCTTTCAGACAGACTGTGATGGGAGCGACGTTCTATAAAGGACATGCTGCATGATGATGAGTTACTTACTGACTTATGCTCGTGCGAGCATTGACAAGCAATATTAAATGATCAACTAAAACATATACATAATTTCCATAAATAAAAGAACATACAAAAATAACGAGACTTACAGTACAGTCTCCCAAGCCTCGTTTCCAAACTTGGTCTGAACCAGTTCCCGGATGACACAATGGATCTGTCCATACTGGGGTAGAAGAGTTCATTATTGATTTCGAGTGATCAGACTATTAGTGAAGCTATTCTTTCTAATTGCGACCTTCCATGTCTACCAGTTTGAGCCTGTGTGTCTATCTCTCTGACCGTTCGTCTATCTAGCAGGATCATGTGTGTGTCTTTCTACCTTTCTGTTAATTTTTCAATGTATAAGTTTCTCCTTCGTTTTATCTGTCAGTCTAACTAGTTGTTCGCAGGTCTGTCTTTCTGTATGTCTCTCTGCATGCTATGTTTATTTGTCAGTCTGTTATTCCTTGCGTCTGTGTATGTCTATTTATCATTTTGTGAATGTGTCTGTCTGTCCGTCCGGTCGTCCGCCTGTCTGTCCGGTAGTCTGACTGTCTGACTGTCTGTCTGTCTGTCCGATCGTCTGTCTGTCTATCTGTCTGTATATCTGTCCATCCATCCATCCATATATCATCCATCTATCGACTCATCTATCCATCCATCTATCCATCCATCTATCGACCCATCTGTCCATCCATCTATCCATCCATCTATCGACCCATCTATCCATCCATCTATCCATCCATCTATCCATCCATCTATCCATCCATCCATCTATCCATCCATCCTTCTTCTTCTTCTTCTCCTTACGCTGTCAGACGTCAACCTTTATTTTTTCGAAAAAGCAGCTGTCACCCTGAGGCTGTCGACACTGCCATAGAGCTTGTCTAGTGTTGCCACTGGGGATGGCTACATCTGCTCTCTCTGATCCTCGTATGTCGGGCAGTTTTGCAGTAAATGTTCAGCGGTCATTTTCTCGGTACCACACGGGCATTCGTCAGTGCCACCTATCTTCAATTTGTTGAATAGGTGGTACCTCAGGTAATAGGCATCGTTTTTGGTGTAGCCAGTATGTTCTGCTTTCCCATTTGGTCATGTATCTAGCTCTAATAAGCCTTTTTGACTCTTCGTATGTCACACTAGTATCTGGTTGTGGTAGTCTTGCAGCTTCTGTTGCCAGTCTGTCTGCCTTCTCGTTGCCTTGGATGTTACAGTGGGATGGAACCCACTGTACCACTACTCATTTTGGTGCGTACTGTTGGCATAGTTGACAGAGTACTGCTCTTAAATCATTAAGTTCAGTATTTTTCTGGCTTTTTAGTGCTGTGACTACGGCCAGGGCATCTGTAAGCAGGACTATGTGGCTTTCATTCCTTTTACCTGTCACCATTTCTTCTACTGCCGCCCTCAGTGCCTCTGCCTCCGCTCTGAAATTGCTTGTGTATCTTCCAGTTGCCACTGACAGTGTTATTTTTCTGCCATTTGGTAGGCTCAGGAATGCCCCTGCCCCTCCGTTCTGTGTTGTGTTTGTTACAGAACCGTATCCATCCATCCATCTATCTATCCACCCATCTATCCATCATTCGATCCATCCTTCCATCCATCTATCCATCCATCCACCCATCTATCCATCCATCCACCTATCCACCCATCTATCCATCATTCGATCCATCCATCCATCCACCTATCCTTCCATCCATCCATCCATCCATCCGTCTGTATATATCCAATAATTTCACGAAATTGAAGGGAAACATTGCAAGCCAATGAATTGAGCTGATTATCTGTTGAAGCCATTTATACTTCAGGTTTTGAAGGTGAATGCTAGAAGCCTCATGGACATTACAGCGGCTAATAGAATCTGATGTGATTGTGAAAGGCAACAGATACAAGCCAGTCATTGAAACACATCAGGCAAGAGCTATCTCCACTTTCAGGGATGTCAAGTGAAAGAGGTGGTTAGAAAATAGTTTGCCAAAGGAGAGACGTGACACGAAAACAGACAGAGAAAACATTTAGAGACGATGAGAGAGACAGAGAGAGAGAGAGAGAGAGAGAGAGAGAGAGAGATAGAGAGAAACAGAGAGAGAGACAGACAGAAACATGAAAGAAAGCCTGAGATATAGGGAAAAAAAAGATAAAGAATGACAGAAAAGGTGCGAATGATACAGAGAAAGAATGTGAGAAAGAAAGAGTGAGAGAGAGAGAGATAAAGGGAGAGATAATGTGAGAGAGAGAAAGTGTGTGAGAGAGAGAAAGAGCGCGAGAGAGTGTGTGAGAGACAGAAACAGAGCGAAAGAAAGAGAGAGTATACGAGAGAGAGAAAGAGCGTGAGAGAGTGTGTGTGAGAGAGAGAAACAGAGCGAAAGAGAGAGAGAGTATATGAGAGAGAGAAAGAGCGTGAGAGAGTGTGTGTGAGAGAGAGAAACAGAGCGAAAGAGAGAGAGAGTATATGAGAGAGAGAAAGAGCGTGAGAGAGTGTGTGTGAGAGAGAGAAACAGAGCGAAAGAGAGAGAGAGTATATGAGAGAGAGAAAGAGCGTGAGAGAGTGTGTGAGAGACAGAAACAGAGCGAAAGAGAGAGAGAGAGTATATGAGAGAGAGAAAGAGCGTGAGAGAGTGTGTGTGAGAGAGAGAAACAGAGCGAAAGAGAGAGAGAGTATATGAGAGAGAGAAAGAGCGTGAGAGAGTGTGTGTGAGAGAGAGAAACAGAGCGAAAGAGAGAGAGAGTATATGAGAGAGAGAAAGAGCGTGAGAGAGTGTGTGAGAGACAGAAACAGAGCGAAAGAGAGAGAGAGAGTATATGAGAGAGATACATAGTGTGAGAGAGTGTGTGAGAGAGAGAAAATGTGTGAGAGAGAAACAGTGTGAAAAAGAGAAAGAATGTGTGAGAGAGAGAGAGAGTGTGTGTGTGAGAGAGAAATAAGTGAGAGAGAGAAAGAGTGTGTGAGAGAAGTGAAGAGGGAAAGAGCGAGAGTAAAGGACAGAGAGAAAGAGTATGAGAGTGTGTATGAGAGAGAGAAACAGAGCGAAAGAGAGAGTATATGAGAGAGAGAAAGAGCGTAAGAGAGTGTGTGTGTGAAAGAGAGAGACATAGGGAGGGTATATGAAAGAGAGAGGGAAATAGTGTGAAAGAGTGAAATGTAGAGAGAAAGAAACGGAATGAAAGAGAGAAAATAAGAGAAAGAACGTGACAAAAGTAAAGAAAGAACATGAGAGACAGAAGAAAAATAGAAACACGGAGAAGACGTAGCATAAGATAAGGAAACAAGAAGAAGAAGATGGAAGAGGAGGACCAGAACGAGAACAAAAACAAAGAAGTAAGAGCAACTGACGACAAAGAAGAATAAGTAGAACAATAAAAGGGCAAAGATAATAATGGAGATGAAGAAGAAGAAGAAGAAAAAGAAGACGAAAAAGAAGAAGAAGAAAAAGAAAGAAAAGAATGTGAAATAAAAACATAACAAAAGCAAAAGACGAAGGATCTGAAAAAGAAAGAAGAAGTAGATGACGGGAGAAGAAAAAGACGATGAAGAAACAGAATAACAGCTATTGATTTTGCAGAAGAAGAACAATATGTATAGAACAATTTGAAACAGAACATCAAGGAGAAGAGAATGGTGAAGACGAAGAAGAAGAAGATTAAGAAGGAGAAGAAGAAGAAGAAGAACAGGAAGAAGAAGAAGAAGAAGAAGAAGAAGAAGAAAAAGAAGAACAGGAAGAAGAAGAATAAGAAGAAGAAGAAGAAGAATAAGAAGAACAGGAAGAAGAAGAAGAAGAAGAAGAAGAAGAAGAAGAAGAAAAAGAAGAAGAAGAAGAAGAAGAAGAACAGGAAGAAGAAGAAGAAGAAGAAGAACAGGAAGAAGAAGAAGAAGAAGAAGAAGAAAAAGAAGAACAGGAAGAAGAAGAAGAAGAAGAAGAAGAAGAAGAAGAAGAAGAAGAAAAAGAAGAACAGGAAGAAGAAGAAGAAGAAGAAGAAGAAGAAGAAGAAGAAAAAGAAGAACAGGAAGAAGAAGAATAAGAAGAAGAAGAAGAAAAAGAAGAACAGGAAGAAGAAGAAGAAGAAGAAGAAGAAGAAGAAAAAGAAGAAGAAGAAGAAGAAGAAGAAGAAGAAGAAGAAGAAGAAAAAGAAGAAGAAGAAGAAGAAGAAAAAGAAGAAGAAGAAGAAGAAAAAGAAGAACAGGAAGAAGAAGAAGAAGAAGAAGAAGAAGAAGAAGAAGAAGAAAAAGAAGAAGAAGAAGAAGAAGAAGAAGAAAAAGAAGAACAGGAAGAAGAAGAAGAAGAAGAAGAAGAAGAAGAAAAAGAAGAAGAAGAAGAAGAAGAAGAAGAAGAAGAAGAAGAAGAAGAAGAAAAAGAAGAACAGGAAGAAGAAGAAGAAGAAGAAGAAGAAGAAGAAGAAGAAGAAGAAGAAGAAGAAAAAGAAGAAGAAGAAGAAGAAGAAGAAGAAGAAGAAAAAGAAGAACAGGAAGAAGAAGAAGAAGAAGAAGAAGAAGAAGAAGAAAAAGAAGAAGAAGAAGAACAGGAAGAAGAAGAAGAAGAAGAAGAAGAAAAAGAAGAAGAAGAAGAAGAAGAAGAAGAAGAAGAAGAAAAAGAAGAAGAAGAAGAAGAAGAAGAAGAAGAAGAAGAAGAAGAAGAAGAGAAAGAAGTAAGTACCAAAAAAACGGTCTAGATGCAGAAGAAGAATTAACAAGGTAGAACATCAATACGCAGAAACAGGAGGAGAAGAAAAAGAAGCACAGGAAAAAAGTTAAAGAAGAAGAAATCCTAAATTCACGATAAGGAACAAGAGAAACAATGAAGAGATGGGAGAACAAAATGCAGACAGCAATGCTAAAGTACTTCTTCAATCTGTCGAAAAACAACCAAAATGAGAATGTAGGTCAGAACCGCGAAAGCCGTGACGTACTTCACAAAACAACACATACTCTCTAATAAAACTCTTTTGAGGTTGCTAATCTCGATTTCAAATTCGAAAAAAACAAAACATAAACGCGAAATAGACAAGACACAAATTAAACGCGATTATAAAGTACTAGAAAAACGTTATTAAAACGACAACAAAAAGAGACGCATTAAATTGCCAGAAAATGGTTGAGCACTTTAATCCGCTTGCACGGGAACAATCTGATTTTGGTGATGTCAATCTGATTTTGTCATGAATAATTTAATGGGTGAATTATTATTATTTTTCGAGAATGCAAATAATTGGGCTCAGGACGTTTTAAATGAAAAATGTGGAGATTAAAGGGCGGTGTTACAGCTGGGAGGTAGGGCGCAGCTAGGACATTGGTCGGTTGTCTCTCAACGGGGCGCTGCTGGGACGTGGGGCGTTTGTCTTTCAATGGGGGCGCTGCTGGGACGTGGGACGTTTTGTCTTTCAATTGGGGCTCTGCTGGGACGTTGGGCGGTTGTCTCTCAACGGGGCGCTGCTGATACATGAAGCATTTGTCTCTCAACGGGGGCGCTGCTGGGACGTGGGGCGCTTGTCTCTCAACGGGGGCACTGCTAGGACGTGGGGCGTTTGTCTCTCGATGGGGGCGCTGCTGGGACGTAGGGCGTTTGTCTTTCAATGGGGGCGCTGCTGGGACGTGGTGCGTTTGTCTCTCAATGGGGGCGCTGCTTGGACGTGGTGCGTTTGTCTCTCAATGGCGGCCCTGCTGGGACGTGGTGCGTTTGTCTCTCAATGGGGGCGCTGCTGGGACGTGGGGCGCTTGTCTCTCAATGGGGGCGCTGCTGGGACGTGGGGTGATTGTCTCTCAACGGGAGCGCTAATGGGAAGTGAGGCGCTTGTCTGTCAACGGGGGCGCTGTTGAGACATGAAAGTTTGTCTCCTAATGGGGGCGCTATAGTTAAGATGTGGGACGTTTGTTTTCCAATGGGGGCGCTATAGTAAAGATGTGAGACGTTTGTTTCCCAATGGAGGCGCTATAGTTAAGATGTGAGAAGTTTGTTTCCCAACGGGGGCGCTATAGTCAAGATGTGAAACGTTTGTTTCCCAATGGGGGCGCTATAGTGGAGAGATGGGGCGCTTGATCCCCTCTACCCACCTTCGCCGTTGTCGACTTCTTGCTAGTTTCATTGAAAGCCTCATGTAGTATGATTTCACTACAGGATAATCATACTGTACCTTTGTCAGAGGAGCACACCAATTTATCTTCTGGGCTTCAGTATAGTACGAGGGGTGTTCAAATAAAGTCGGGACTGTTTGTTCTAGTTCTACCTGAATGGGTCATAGCGTGCTGGAACTACTATCATTAGTCAGGAGCACTTGTGTCCTATTACTGCTAGGGGGGTACAATTGTCATGGGCCAGTCACGTGACAGATAAATAAAAATGGCAGACAACAATGTTAGTGCTTGCATGGAACAGCGTATTGTGATGAAGTTTCTTGTGAAAGAAGGCGTGAAACCTGCGGAAATTTACAGAAGACTCCAATCACAATGCGGTGATGAGACACTCAACCGCAGTAAGACATTTGAATGCTGTAAACGTTTTAGAGAAGGACTTACATCCGTGATGATTCTGTCCTGCAAGATAACGCTCGACTTCATACGGCTCACCGCACTATGTGCCATCTACAGAAACTCGACTAGGAGGTATTGTCACTTCCACCTTACAGTCCAGACCTCGCTCCAAGCAATTTCCGCCTGTTTACAGTCCTAAAAGAATTTCTGGGAGGTCAGCATTTCGGCACCGATGATGACGTGACACAGATTGTCCTGGGTTCGTTTAGCCATACTGAAAAAATCTTTTTACGCTGAAGTTTTTCAAGCATTACTTTTTTTTAACATTTTTTATTTTGTGTTTGCCTTATTTCTCTATTCCCCGAGGCGGTATGCTCTGCACTATGTTATTATTTTGCGCCTATCAGCATAATGCATCCAATTTCGGCATGAATTTTATGTAAGCTTCTACTTCCTTCTGCGTTTTCTGAGGGTTTGCTGTGAGTGGGGAGTGAACCCAGCACCTTTAGGTTGTGAACCGTGTCACTGAGCAACTAGCTCACGCCGTCCCCTTAGTGTCACTATGTCCACTAAACAGACGCTGAGAAACAGGTTGATCATACGTGCGTTATGTTGTGGAATTGAGGCGAAAGTCCGGTCAGGAACAACATACAGACCTGGACGTCACATCAAGACCACATCTCTCTTCCATGTAAAGTTTCCCCGGAAACAGGCTGTTTTCAAGGCAGTCTGGTTAAACAGATGTGGATCGACGTGATCCCTGTAGTTCTGGACGCCCCGCAGAAGGACTCAAGCACCGGCTGTTACCCCGGGGAAGCAAACCCTTAGAAAATGTAGGAGGAAGCAGACCCTTACATAAAATGCATGCTGAAGTCGGATGCACTGGGCCGATAAGGCACACAATAAAAACCACAGTGTAACGCACACCACCTTGGGGATTAGAGAAATAAGGCAAACGCAAAAAAAAAAAAAAAAAATTACACTTAGCTGCCTGAGCATCTCCGCCAACTGGTAACGCATTTTGTTTACCTTTTGGATTCTATGTGTGATCTCTCTGTTGATTCCGTCGTCATCAGTGAAGACACATCACATGTACGTGAACTTCCGTACTTGCTCTAAGGTTTAGCTGCCTGTGTGGAAACTGTGCAGTGTCATATTCACATTATAAATAATCGGCCACCGATTAATCGATAACAGCTGGAAAGACAACGCCAATTAATCGGTAATCGATAATACGCGAATGCACTTTTCGCTGCATCCTTAGAAGACACTAAATAAAACTAGCAAGATAGATTACGGATTCACTTATTCACCGCCTGGTGGTTAAATTAGCGATTTTCAGACTGCAGAATTCTTCTTCTTCTTCGTTCGTCTTCAGACCTCAACTTCAATGACTCTAACAAAGGCAGCGGTCGACTCAAGGCTCTGTATGCTTCCGTACAGCTTCTCATGGAAGGACACTGGCTGTTGCCAAATGTCATTTCTTTTGTTGGTATACAGTGGACAGGACTGCAAAATATGTTCTGACTTCGTGGGGGGCTGTGCCGCAGGCATTAAGGTCTGTAGTGCCAATCTTGAACTTGTTCAGATGGCACCTAAGTCTGTTGTGACCTGTTCGTAGCCGAAGAATTATCACCTGGTCTCGCCTGGAGAGTTGATGGTAGGCATCGTTTTCTATGTGGCCAGGGTTGTCTTTTTTCCATTTTGCACTGTACGTTGCCCTGATGAATGCTTTTGTCTCATTGTATGTGATTTCTGTATCTCTCTGCTGCAGTATTCCTCCCTCTCTGGCGAGTCTGTCTGCCTCCTCGTTGCCTGGAATTTTGCAGTGGGCTGGTATCCACTGGACTGTGCTTTTTTTGAAGCACTGGGACAGGCGTTCGAGCGAGGTTGCCAGAGCACAGAGTGCATTTGTATGCTGGTTCTTGAGCGCCATTAACACTGCGAGGGCGTCTGTGAAAATGACCACTTCATTTTCTGCCTGCTCCTTATGGTCTATACGGATTTCAGCTGCTTCTCTCAGGATATTGGCTTCGGCACTGAAGTTGCTGCAGCGTCTCCCAGTGGCAAATGCTGCTGAGTATACTACTGCCGAATTCTAACATCATTCGTGGTGTGAGAACAGAGAGGCATCTGAGACGATAGAATAGGAGTGAGCTTATTCAGCGGACTACTGGGACCATTAATATCTATACACTTGGTTATTTCATGTAATAAACTGAGAACCTATGCGTCTGCCTCGAGTGCAGTGATGTTGATTATGTATAGCACAAAATTACGTGAGGTAGCATACAATATTTCAGATGCCATTTTTACTGCAAATATTTCTTTCTGGTGTTTGTCCAGAGGAATATGACGTAACGTTGTGTTAGGGTTTACAGCGAGACTACAATATCTGCACATTAATGTTTTCAACACATTTTTGAGAATGAGTTTGCCTTCTCTCTTTGAACCCTTTTCTTCTAGCCTGTTTCCAGAGCCACCACTTTGAGACACGATAGGGTCATGGTCCCTGCCGAAAGGTGCAAATATCGCAGTCAAACTGTAAACTAGCGACACAACGCACATCCATTCTCCGGACTACATCCTGCTACGTGCAAAGCCCTGTTCAGGGCTTGGTAGCGGGAGATTGAGAACGAACGTAGAAGAAGAAGAAGAAGAAAAAGGGTCAAGGTCTATATAGTTCACTGACCTTGATACAAGTAGCCAGCTATGATTGGTTGGCTACCGTCAACTCATTTGCTGCTGGATGGTCCACCTTGCATCACATATACCAAACCTGCTCTTGTGTAAGATAAGTCTCGTTTTAATTAAAGCAAAGGCAAAGGAAAAGGCCGCCGTCCATCGTAGACGATGATTGCATAATTAATTTTGCTAGCGCTATTTTTAGTAAGGATTAACTGCGCTACTTTTTATCCTCACTCTCTCGTCTCGAGCCGCAGTGGCAAGTCAAGGATAAGACGACTAGAGGGCGACTACGAGATGCAGGGGACTCCGCATCAAGCACCCATGAAAAAGATGGCTGAGTCCGGAGTCGAACCCACACCACCTGATCACGAGACCGACGGCTTAATCACTTCGCCACGGAATCCCCAAACGGAATGCGTTTTAATCAGTTCACCAATAAACTGTTATCCGGTAACGCCATTTTATGACAGAATCGAGTAACAATTCTCACGACAAAAATATATTTTGCAGTATCGTCTCAAGTATCCTTCCATTCTAGCCCCACGAATGATGTTTGAATTCTGCAGTCTGCCAATCCCCAATTCAACCAAGTTGTAAGTTGTAAATTGTAATTTATCTTCAAGTGTTTACTTTTTGGCATTGTCAATTACAAAATATGATTACTAATGGCTTCTCTGATTGTGTTCTGTTGTTTTTTCTGTTCTTTTACAATTTGATGCAATTTGATGGAGGCAAATGACAACGCAATCCATGTCGCTGCTTACTAGATTTGATGTTGTTGTTGTGTTTGCCTTTTTTCTCTAATCCCAAAGGATATGTGCGTCGCACTGTGGTTTTTATTTTGCGCCTGTCGGCTCAGTGCATCCGACTTCAGCATTCATTTTATGTAAGGGTCTGCTTCCTCCTGCATTTTCTAAGGGTTTGCTTCCCCGGGGTAACGGCCGGTGCTGTGATGGGGATGGAACCCAGCACCTTCTGGTTGTGAGCCGTGTCACTTAACCACTAACCAACACCGTCCCCATCTGATTACTGGATGCATGCTGTAAATCGTGGTTGGTGCTTGGACACAGGCAGTTAGGAAGTATTTGAAACACTTATTTTTCTGTCGTATGACTTGATTCCCAGTGGTTGGTTAGGCTGAGCATTATAGGCCGCGCAGTCACTGCTGTCGCCAAGTCGTGCGCATGCTGTTTTTTTATAATTTGGTTTGGCTTGGCTTCGTTCGTTCTCAATCTCCCGCTACCAAACCATGAGCAGCAGAATGTAGTCCAGAGAACGTAAGGTGGTGTGTCATAGTTTATAGCATGACTGCGATATTTGCACCTTTCGGTCCAACACATCCGACTTCAGCAAGCATTTTTTGAGTACCGGGTTAGCATTCCCTCTTCAATCCCTTCTCCTTAGCCAGTATGCCCTGCTGCAGCTTGTTATTCAGAATCACCGCGTGGAGGTGTAGAAGGGTTTTGATAGATCTGGTTCTCTGGCCCTGACGCTAGCAGTCAACTCTGGGTCGCTGGCCCTGACGCTAGCAGTCAGCTATGGGTCACTGGCCCTGGCGCTAGCAGTCAGCACTAGGTCGCAGGCCCTGGCGCTAGCAGTCAGCTCCGGTTAGCTGACCCTGACACTAGCAGTCAGCTCTGGTTAGCTGACCCTGACACTGGCAGTCAGCTCTGGTTAGCTGACCCTGACGCTAGCAGTCAACTCTGGTTAGCTGACCCTGACGCTAGCAGTCAACTCTGAGCCGCTGGCCGCTCCAACTCATCCGTGAAACCATATGTCCGGTCCCTCCAATTAACCTGTTACTTGCCAGTTGATTGTCCAACAAATGTTGTCGTATACCAGTACTGTTTCCACTTAGGATTATTTGTTTTACAAGAGCTAATTTATTGTTAACATTTAATATATCTATTGACGTGAAACATGGACACTGAGCAGATAGAGAGAATATATTTATAGCATCCACACCACCATAAATAACTTTGAAGTTAAGTGAGTTATACGTTACAGTAAACGGGAGCGTTGGGGAGATGGGGTGGGGTTGGCGATGATTGGGTGGGGGTGGGGTAGAGAGTGGGTCGCAGCCTAGTGGCTATTGGCCCGGCACGTAAACAAAGCTTGTATGTAATAAAATGCATTAACCGTCACAGTAACCCCCCCCCCCCCCCCCCCCTCGTCGGAAGTTAACCAATTAAAATGCGTAATTACTGTGGATGTGATTAATCGTAAGGCGCAAAACACAGTACAATGAAATGCCACATAAAGGACAAGGCGAACGATCAAAAATAAAATGTTTGTAAACTTAAGAAAATCATAAAATATAGACTTGATTAATTAGTTGATTGATTGATTGTACGAATAAATGATTGATTGAAATATTGATTGATTTAATTGATTGATTAATTCGTTTATTGATTTGTTGATTGATGGATTGGTGAATTTATTGATTGATTGATTTACTGGTTGATATATTCGTGTTATTGCTCCCACTGAAGCATAGTGTCACAACTACAGTAACTTGTCGCAACGAATGGGACAGATGCAGCCTTAATTGAAGCTCATCGCCGGCGACTGAAGAGGGTTGTGCACAACGTTAGCAACCTCATCATGTTAACACTGAAGGCTGTAGATACTTATGTTTTTAGCAGCTCGCCAGTTGCACACACTCATGTTCCCTCCTATCTGCTGGACCCAAGTTAGATTTCATTACTTTGCAATCCTCGGTTCTTTATTTCATCGACTGCATTGTCCTCCTCCAAGAGATGATCCTTCATAAACTTCCAAATGTCGCCCTTGTCAACGCTCCGACTGCACGAAGCGAAGATGTCACCTCTTTCATTTCTGCAAACCCCAATTTGACCTACGCAGCAGATTCTCTCATCATCCCGAAGTTTTCAGACGTCTATGTTTGCTATACACTCATTCCATATTAGAAGATAAGAGAGACGATGACAGACTTCATTAGATACACGCCATATTTGTGAGGTCACAGAGTGAGCTGTTTTTAATTAAGAAAACTCGGTCAAAAATAATTAAGAACGACTTTGGTCATAATATAATAATGGTTTACAACAATTTACATCGCTCCAACGAATGCTTCGCTTAATATAAATATGCCAGTTGTGATTAGGCAAAGATCACATTTGGTCTGTCCTAAGGCAAGCTGGCATATCAGGAATCACTCTAAATGTTATTTGCGGCCAAGCTATTTGGACATGTTAATGTATTTACAGCCAAAGTAAAATTCAGCGATTTGTACTTATGTATCTCTTTGTGTGTGTTATTTAGTTTTTCTGTTCAATGCGGTATAAATGTTATGATTACATTTGAATGTGTATATCAAGGATTCCTAAACGGTGTCCGGACAAGCATTTATGTGCTGCGAGTTGTTAAAAGTATTGTGGTTGTTCGTCTATCACATGTGAAAGGCCACTTTCTATGTTAAACCGTGTGGACAGTCTTTTCTCTTGATGTGTCCGCTGAAAAGAGTGATTTGGATTAAAGTGAGAAGAAACTGCGTCTTTTGACAACCTCACTCTCTTGTCCTGAGCTACTTTTGGTCAGTTGCAAGATATTATTGAAACGACTGGACATTGCACACAATGCAGGTTTTCCCTCAGGGTTCGCTCCTGATGCCTTTCCTGTATCTCGCAAGGATATAGGAAAGGCTTCAGAAGGATACAGAAGAAATTCGAATGACCAAGAGTGAATTTAATTTGATGAGGACATTATTGGCATCTTGGCAAATAACCAGAACATTAAACATTAGGCTCATCAGGTGTTATATATATCCAACATTATTATACGGTACAGTTACATGGATAACGAACAAACAGTTGGTTATACAGAAGAAGGTCTCGCATTTTGTGGATAGAGAAACACAGAAATAGGGACCTTCTGATGAGAGTAGGCGTGGACAGAGACGTCTTGACGAGTGTAGGCGTGGGTAGAGACGTCCTGACTAGAGTGGGGGTGGGTAGAAACGTTCTGACGAGAGTAGGCGTGGATAGAAACGTCCTGACGAGACTAGGCGTGGGTAGAAACGTTCTGAAGAGAGTAGGCGTGGGTAGAAACGTTCTGACGTGAGTAGGCGTGGGTAGAAACGTTCTGACAAGAGTAGGCGTGGTTAGAAACGTGCTGACGAGAGTAGGCGTTGGTAGAAACGTTCTGACGAGAATAGAAGTAGGTAAAGACGTCCTGACGAGAGAGTGGGTAGAAACGTCCTGACGAGAGTAGGAGTGACCAGAAAACTTCTGACAAACATTACAATTAGGCAAGTCAAATATTTTGGTCATAAACAAGACCCGATACTTGATTTAAAACAATACCGGCGGGGAAGGTTGTTGGTCAGTGGACAAGAGGCGGGCCGTGATATAAGTGGGTGAGGAACATCGAAAGATGGACTGATGTCAGTATGGCAGAATGAATCGTCAAGACAAGAGGTAAAATATATTGGAGGTCCAACCGTTATTGGGGAGACCGCACTTGAATTGAACTGACAACGATTTCACCTCACTCCAGGGCCAGGTGAAATATACTGACCAAGATCCCATCTGATGTCTGAGCCAGGTGAAATATACTGACCAAGATCCCATTTGACGCCAGGGCTACGTACTTTGACGGGGGCTTTCATATGGTGCTTTGGAAGGGACGGCGTGGCCTAAAGGTTAAGTGGTACGGCTCACAAAAAGAAGGTGCTGGGTTCGATCCCCAGAAACTACTTCGGCTTGACCTCTAAAGAAAGTGATTTTGGAGTTATCTCCCCTGAAAGTGCTTCAGAGAGAGTCACCATAATAGATCGTAACACGTTTCTGAAATTATCATTGGGCAAGAAATGAAATGGCGAAAAAAGAGATAATTATCAAACGCGAGCGAAAGGTCAGTCCGTACTGAACGATATAAAAATAAATTGTTATTTCATTAATTATTTTTTAATTTCATTAAATGACGAAACCAAGATTGAATAATATTTTTTTTTAAACAGATCTAACTGCAAGAAGTGATTGGAAGTTGGAAAGATCATGTCTTGGTTGCCTGGGCCATATTATTGTGTTAGAGGTCTGGTTCTCATGGGGATAATATCCAAAACAAAAGATAATAGTAACAGAGAAGTGTGTGGCTCAGATAGTGTATTGGAACAATCAGGTGAGAGAAACTCACGTTACAACCAAAAGGCCTTCAAAATTCGCAAGAATCTGGAGGAGGAAAAAAGCAGAAGAAGAGGATACAAGGGGATAGAAAATTAGAGAACCAGAAGGTGAAAAGTATGAAGAAGAAGCAGCAGAAGATAAAAAAAGGAGAAGAAGAAGAAAAAAGACGAAGAGGAAGACAAAGAAAAAGCAGAAAAGTAAAAAGACGGAAAAGAAGAAGCAGAAGGAAAAGAAAAAGAAGAAACAGACGAAAAAAGAGAAGCAGTAGGAAGAAAAGAAGATGAAACAGTAGTTGTAGTTGTGTAGTAGTAGTAGTGGTAGTAGTAGTAGTATTAGTGGTAGTAGTAGCAGTAGTAGTGGTAGTAGTAGTAGTAGCAGTAGTGGTCGTAGTAGTAGTAGTAGTAGTAGTTAGTGTAGTAGTAGACGTTAGTAGTAGTAGCAGTAGTGGTCGTAGTAGTAGTAGTAGTAGCAATAGTAGTAGTAGTGGTGGTAGTAGCATTAGTAGTGGTAGTAGTAGTAGTAGCAGTAGTAGTAGTAGTAGTAGTAGTAGCAGTAGTAGTAGTAGTGGTGGAAGTAGCAATAGTAGTGGTAGTAATAGTAGTAGTAGTAGTAGTAGTAGTCATAGCAGTAGTAGTAGTAGTGGTCGTAGTAGCAGTAGTAGTGGTAGTAGTGGTGGTCATAGTAGTAGTAGTAGTAGTTATTGCAGTAGTAGTAGACGTTAGTAGTAGTAGCATTAGTAGTTGTTGATGTAGTAGTACTAGTAGTGGTAATAGAAGAAGAAGAAGAAGAAGAAGAAAAAGAAGAAGAAGAAGAGGAAGAAGAAGAAAAAGAAGAAGACGAAGAAAAATAGAAGAAGAAGAAGAAGAAAAAGAAGAAGAAGAAGAGGAAGAAGAAGAAGAAAAAGAAGAAGACGAAGAAAAATAGAAGAAGAAGAAGAAGAAGAAAAAGAAGAAGAAGAAGAGGAAGAAAAATAGAAGAAGAAGAAGAAAAAAAGAAGAAGAAGAAGAAAAAGAAGAAGAAGAAGAAAAATAGAAGAAGAAGAAGAAGAAAAATAGAAGAAGAAGAAGAAAAAAAAGAAGAAGAAGAAGACGAAGAAAAATAGAAGAAGAAGAAGAAGAAAAAGAAGAAGAAGAAGAAGACGAAGAAAAATAGAAGAAGAAGAAGAAAAAGAAGAAGAAGAAGAAGACGAAGAAAAATAGAAGAAGAAGAAGAAGAAGAAGAAGACGAAGAAAAATTGAAGAAGAAGAAGAAGAAGAAATAGAAGAAGACGAAGAAAAATAGAAGAAGAAGAAGAAGAAAAAGAAGAAGAAGAAGACGAAGAAAAATAGAAGAAGAAGAAGAAAAAGAAGAAGAAGAAGAAGACGAAGAAAAATAGAAGAAGAAGAAGAAGAAGAAGAAGAAGAAGAAGATGAAGAAAAATAGAAGAAGAAAAAGAAGAAGAAGAAGAAAAATAGAAGAAGAAGAAGAAGACGAAGAAAAATAGAAGAAGAAGAACAACAACAAAAAGAACAAACAAGAAGAGGAACACAGGAAGAAAAAGAATAATCTAGAATAAACAGTTAATAACGCTAAGGTTATGTAAACAAATATAGCCAGACAGCAGCTCTATAAACCACAGCGGCAAACGACATCAATGGGGATAGACGAGGGACTAGTAGTGTTTGGTTCAATAGTCTGATAGAAGGTACTCAAGTCGGTTTATGGCGTGTTGAAGCGTTCAATGGACAAAGGCTCAGACTTTGTGGGATGATGTTCATTCATTTATTAGTTTCTTCCTGTTTCCTATCTCCAATCCTCTCTATCTTCATTCCCTCATTCATTCATTCATTCATTCATTCAATCTTTTCTGTTATTATTCATTCAACCTTTCAAATAATCCTTTCTTCATTAATTAATTAATTCATTCAATCTTCCTTACATTATACATTCTACCATTGATTGATTAGTTGATACATTGATTGTACGAATAATTTATTGATTGAATTATCGATTTATTCATTGTTTGATTGATTGATTCGTTTATTGAGTTGTTAATTGATTGATTGGTTGATTGAGTCGTTTTATTATTTCCACTGATGCAGTGTCACAATAGAATCTCGGCAAACGCGACTGAAGAGAATTGGTAACGACGTTAGCAGCCTCATTATGTTACCATTTATGTTTTTAGCAGCTCACATTCATTCAATCAATCCGTTCTTCCTTCTTTCATTAATTAATTCTTTCTGTCTTCCTTCCATTATTCATTTATTCAATCCTTTCTTCAATTCTTCATTCCTTCCTTCATTCACTCATTCATTGAATCCAAACTTCCTTACTTCATTCATTCAGTTTTGTTTTTCCATCATTCATTCGATAAATTCTCAATTAATTCGTTCATTCAATTCTTTCTTCTTTCATTTCTTCATTCATTCTTTCAATTCTTCATTTCTTCATTTATTCATTCAATCCTTTCTTCCTTACTTAATTCATTACTTCAATCCTTTTTTCTTCACTCATTTATTCAATCCGCTATTTCTTTCTTCGTTAATTTATTCGGTCCGTCCTTTTTCCATTCCTTCATTTTTCCATTAATTTAATCCTTCCCTCCTTTCTTTATTCATCAATTCACCTATCCATTTATACCTTCAACCACTCATTAATTATTGCAATTAATTCGTTCAATAATTCATTTGTTCCATCGTCAATCAGGTAAAGGCAAAGGCCGCGGCCCATCGTTGACGATGATGGCATAATTAATTTTTCTAGCGCTATTTTAAATAAGGATTAACTGAACTACTGTACTCTCTCGTCTCGAGCCGCCAGACCCCAGAGGCAAGTCAAGGACAAGACGAATAGTGGGCGACAATGAGATGCAGAGAACTCCGCATAAAGCTCCGTGAAAAATACGGCGGAGTCTGAAGTCGAACCCACACCGGCTGGTCTCTCGCCGTCGCGATTGACTCTCATCCAGTATTCGTACAGCGATCCCAGTCCTGTCAGACGGAGTGATAGCGCGGGCTTGCCGAAAACGCTTGCCCGCCTCTCCCAGGCCATCTAGCGGGACAACATTTGTGGCGTCGTACCGCTGGCAACGGTACGTTACTGTGGACCGTATAGAGAAACTTTGTCAGTCAGTGGTGGTTATTCGAAGGCTTATAGCAGACCTCGACAGTTCGTCTCGCTGGAGATAATTCTCTCGCAAAGAGCTTGTGACCGGCAAATGGAAAGCAGGAATCGTGCCTAAAGGCCCTGTCCTCGCCCGACCAACCCTTGGAAGAAGGGCAGGCCGGCAGGCAAAAATCGTCTCCAATCCCTGTGAAATTCATCGCCGGGGCCGTTGGCATCCGTTCTGCACAGAGCGCTGCCATCCTTCCCCTAGCGAGCCCGGTCGGTCAGTCGTCTAGCGTATGTACGGGCCCCTGTCAGGCGGTCCTAGGTCGACGGAGGGAGGGACGGAACAACCGTCAGTCGGTCCCTGCGGCCGTCCTAGTGAGGCTTTTTACACATCCGTCCTCCGCCGACCGGTATGTGTTGTTCGTACGTCTCCGACATATATCTGGTTGATCCTGCCAGTAGTCATATGCTTGTCTCAAAGATTATGCCATGCATGTTTAAGTTCACACTGTCTCACTGTGAAATCGCGAATGGCGCATTAAATCAGTCGAGGTTCCTTAGGTGACACGATCCTACTTGGATAACTGTGGCAATTCTAGAGCTAATACACGCTTACCAAGCTCCGACCCTCGCAGAAAGAGCGCTTTTATTAGTTCAAAACCAATCGTCGCGGGGTCGCGGCGTCCCCACTGGTGACTCTGGATAACTTTGTGCTGATCGCATGGCCTTATGTGCCGGCGACACATCTTTCAAATATGTCTGCCCTATCAAATGTCGATGGTACGTGACATGCCTACCATGTTTGTAACGGGTAACGGGGAATCAGGGTTCGATTCCGGAGAGGGAGCATGAGAAACGGCAACCACATCCAAGAAAGCAAGCAGACGCGCAACTTACCCACTCCCGACACGGGGAGGTAGTGACGAAAAATAACAATACGGGACTATTTCGAGGCCCCGTAATTGGAATGAGTACACTTTAAACCATTTAACGAGGATCTATTGGAGGGCAAGTCTGGTGCCAGCAGGCGCGGTAATTCCAGCTCCAATAGCGTATATTAAGGTTGTTGCAGTTAAAAAGCTCGTAGTTGGATCTCAGGCGCAGGCGGGCGGTACGGCTCGCGCCAGTTCACTGCCTGTTGTCTCCTGCCCTGCCGTCTGCCGGCTCTGTCCCACGGGTGCTCTTCGCTGAGCGTCCCGGGTGGCCGGCGCGTTTACTTTGAAAAAATTAGAGTGTTCAAAGCCGGCCTCGGCTGCCTGAAAAATGGTGCATGGAATAATGGAATAGAACCTCGGTTCTATTTTGTTGATTTTCGGAACTGGAGGTAATGATTAACAGGGACAAACGGGGGCATTCGTATTGCGGCGTTAGAGGTGAAATTCTTGGATCGCGGCAATACGAGCTACTGCAAAAGCATTTGTCAAGAATGTTTTCATTAATCAAAAACGAAAGTCAGACGCGCGGAGACGATCAGATACCGTCGTAGTTCTGAACATAAACGATGCCGACTAGTGATCCGCATGAGTTGCTTCGATGACTCTGCGGGCAGCTTCCGGGAAATCAAAGTGTTTGGGTTCCGGGGAAAGTATGGTTGCAAAGCTTAAACTTAAATGAATTGACGGAAGGGCACCACCAGGAGTGGAGTCTGCGGCTAAATTTGATTCAACACGCCAACTTTGTAAAATGACTGACAGATTGAGGGCACTTTCGTTGGGTCTAATAGGGAACGTATGTTTGGTATTAGACCCACGGAAGACAGGCCAGTTTTTACCCTCTTAATGAAAGAGCGTTTGCTACGGTAATCTTGCTTAACCCTACAGAAATCGCAGGTTCTAGACTCCTGGTCATTGACTAACTAAAAAGCCCTCTATTGATTCGTTGGGTCTAATAGTGAACCAGTGCTGGTATTAGACCCTCGGAAGACAGGTCAGTCTTACCCTACTAATGACAGGGCGTTGCTACGGCAATCCTGCTCAATTCGAGAGGAGTCGCAGACATTTGTCCACGTACTAGGCTCATAAGCCAATGGCGCGAGGCTACCATGTGAGAGATTACGACCGAACACCTCTACGCCGGAATCCCGCACTAAATCTCCGCACCACTGCGATGGGAGGCTACGATATGTTTGGGACCTGGGGGTCGCGTCTCAGCCCGACCCGGTCGAGCCGCAGAAAGAGGTCTCTGCCGTCCGCAGATCAAAGAGGGCGTTAAGCTGCTCGATATTCACCCTATACGGCCATTAGGTGTGAAACCACTAGTAGAAGTCTTAGTTCTTGGTCGGGGTGTCGTAAGCAGTAGATCAGCTACCTCACTGCGAACTGCTGAGACTCAATCCTTGACCATGAGATATGTCTGCACACCAGGCGAACTACATCTCCGTGCCATGACCAGGCTTGTCTCCTGGTTAAATGCACTCCTTCGAGTGGAATCGCAGGTCGCTGACATTTGGTCCACGTGCTTGGCTGATAAGCCAATGATGCGAAGCTACCATCTGAGGGACTACGGCCGAACACCTCTAAGCCAGAATCCCGCCCTAAATCTCAGCACCGCTGTGATGGGAGGCTACGATATGGTTTGGACCTGGGGCTTGCGTCTAAGCCCGGCCCGGTCGAGCCGCAGAAATGCACCTGATTAAATGCACTCCTGCCTCGCTCTTTACCTCTTTCTGCTATCAGTCATCCCAATGGACGCAGAAGAGATGCAGTCCAGCAGACATTAACCTCCTGCCCTATTGTGACAACCTCCCGGGTGGCGGGGAATGCTAGGCGTGCCATCATTGCAGATGAGCCTAGAAAATAAAGGGAGCAAAGAGATACCTTCACTCACATGCATATGCTACGTTTCTGGCAGGACGTGACGATCCTGAGACACAGTCACACTGGACCGCCTTTCTTCCGGGATAGTACAAACTAGTACATAGTCCATCATATCATATCATTGCCAAACCCTATAGACACGAGTGGGGAAGACTCGATAGTCCTGCAAGACAACTTCCCTAAGAATGACAACTGACCAAAAACAACTGCTGCCTTGTAGATAGGCATGGAACAGCCAAAGGCTAAGGAGGGCATCCCTACAGAAACGCCTGTCGAAATCGGATGCACTGAGCCACAGGCTTAACAAAATAAAACAGTGCAACGTATATCGCTGTAAACAGCGTACGATGAAGAAGAAGAACCCACACCACCTGATCATGAGGCCGACGGCTTAACCTCTTAGCCACGGAATCCCCGAATGATCTTTAACTGTTAATTAATTAATTCACCAAATGATTCACTCCGTTATTCATTAGTTCCTATCTTTATTCATTCAGTCAATAATGCATTCATCCATTTATTCATTCATAGCTAACTCTAACCAGCATTTAGATAAATCGGATTCCAACATGTTTGCTGGTGACATTGAATACCTTGGCTCTGTGATAACAAACAATAAGGACTGTAAGGGAAATATGGAAAATGTGTTGCACAATATTTCTTCTTCTTCTTCTTCTTCTTCTTCTTCTTCTTCTTCTTCTTCTTCTTCTTCTTCTTCTTCTTCTTCGTTCGTTCTTAATCTCCCGCTACCAAACCCTCAAAGGGCTTAAGTAGCAGAATGTAGTCCAGAGAACGGAATGTGTTGTGTCGTAGTTTACAGCTGCACTGCGATATTTGCACCTTTCGGTCTAACACATCCGACTTCAGCAAGCATTTTTTGAGTACCGGGTTAGCATTCCCTCTTCGATCCCTTCTCCTTAGCCAGTCTGCCCTTCGTCAGCGTGTTATCCAGGATCACCGCGTGGAGGTGTTGAAGGGTCTTGGCAGCTATGGTTCGCTGGCCCTGACGCTAGCAGTCAGCTATGGGTCGCTGACCACTGCAGCTCATGCGCTGCTCAGCATCTTGATCCCTGGCACAATACTAACAGAGAATTAAAATGGAAGATCCTCAGACCATATGTATTCCCGGTGGGTATGTAAGGATGCGAGACATGGACAATCACACAAATATTAAGAAAGAGGATCGGGGCTTTTGAGACAAAATGCTACAGAACAATCCTCAAAATATTTTTGGTAAAAACACAAAAACAAATAAAGCCATCCTGTAAGATGTGAGTGTCGAAGAGAACTGGCTTATTAACCACGTTATGTCTCAGAATCTGAGGTCACATCAAGCGCCATGACGGACTGGAGAAAGCGGTTCTGTAGGGCGTTGTTCCAGGAAGACGAGGCAGAGGTCGACCAAGGCGGAGATGGACACAAGACATTAAGGACACCCTAAACATGGACATGGAGCAGGCGGGTAGACTGACTGCTGATCGAATGGCTGTGATGGGGGCTATGCTCTTCCAACGACGTGCCTCGTGATAATGATTTCCGTCATTTGCAATGTAGTTTCAAGACAATTATTGTTTACATAATTGTTTTGATTTGTTGTCCCTGATAAAGCACTATTGGTCGTAACGTAGGTTTTGTTTGTGTTCTCGTATCGGTGCGCCATTAAAAATTTTGGATTAAACTCAACCTTAATCAACTTTGACATTTATTTCATTTCTTTTTTTCCCATTGTTTACATAATGAAGTGTGCCAGTTTTATCCACAACCTTCTTTAGTCCTTACTTAATATATGCTGGGAAGAAAACAGAATAGCTATTTTATTCACGGTAGCGTCTCTGACAAAGGTGACAGTAAAATAGGAGGAATTCCTTAAAATAGACAGAAATATTGACGACAGACAGGCATACATGGCATTAGACAGTTCATTTTACATCAAGCCATAATGCCACAGCGGATTGCTAGGATTCAGGGATAAAACAGAAGAAGGAAAAGTTAAATTAATTTTCACTTCCAGATTATAAAAATTCGTCGAAGAAATAACTTCCTCAATACTTTACTTCCGTTCTAGAAAGTTCGGTACACCGTACTTAATCAAAGGTTAATTTAATCTACCAAATATTAGATTGTTCATTTCTATAGATTCCCAGTCTGTGCAAGACAACCATGGAGGAGGCTCACCCTGGGGGCCACTCTTCCCCTTCTCTCTTCTCTTACCTCACTCTGTTTCATTTGACTCTGTCCTACAGTCACACTCTTGCACAACTTTCACACGCGCCTTCATGGTGAGGCTCTTCTATTGCACTTTGGTTGGGCTAGCTACTGAGGGCGCATAAACCTAGCATAGGTACATACAGACGCACGCATTCATCCAAGCACTGGTTTATGCGTCCTGATGGACTACGGTCTGGGGTGGAAAATGGCGCGCCTCCGCCAGTAGAAACTAGTGGGGCAAACATCTAAGCCACAACAAACAACCAGTCTGTGCAAGTACGGTGCACCAAACGCGCATGTTTAATTGAGAAATGAAGTTTTCAATTACGTGTTGCATAATTATAACGTGTATCTACATTACGGACAACAATAAATTATTTGGTTGGTTATGATATAACCGTTGAACCGTTGAAGCTCAAGTCTGAAGACATACACAGACGCAGAAGAATTATCTTGAGGAATTACTGAGCATGACAGAACAAATGATGGTTCTGTCATCTCATGAGAACGCCACTTGATCAACTACCACTGCACGTATTTAACATTTTCAGCTTCGGCTACAAGGCACGAGTAAGAGCATATGGTAGATGGATAGATTTATTAATTAATTTTTGTGTGTGCCTTCGGCTCATTTCTCTATTCATAAAGACGGTGTGCGTTACACTATGTTTTTATTTTACACCTTCCGGCCCAGTGCCACCGACTTCATCATGAATTTTATGTAACGTTCTGCTTCCTCCTGCACTTTCTAAGGGTTTGCTTCCCCGGAAAACCGCTGGTGCTGTGATTGAGGAGCGATCCCAGCACCTTCAGATTGTGAGTCGTTTCACTTAACTCCTAGCCTACGCCGCCTCCTTGATGGATAGATGAGATGGCATCTACACAATCCTGCAACATCGACTTACGGCAGGGAGATCACACTTGACCCAGAAAAAACAAAATCATACAACATCGACTTACGGCAGGGACATCACCTTGACCCAGGAAAAACAAATTAAGCTCTCCACTTCGCTTGATGTGACAAATGGAAGAAATTGGCAAGTAATGAAAATGTCGTACTCACCATTTCTCTGAAGGATTCTGCAGACTGTGGTTCAAATCTCTGGACTTGATAGACTGCTTTAGAAAAGGTACAGCTTACATGAATCCAAGAGTGAGCAGCTCGTTATGACAGGTTCCACGTGAAGAACCAGGCATTTGGTTGTGTCCCTTTCTGGATAATGTTACAAAAGAAAGATTAGTCCGTTTTCGCTGATTGGTTGATAGATTGAGGTTGGATTTAGATAAAATTCTAGAATGGTCTGTAAATGGAGTTTAATGTAGATAAATGTACAGTCATCCATATAGATAGGGTAGATCCAATATGGAACATGATTACAGAATGGGCGAGAACAATATCAGAAAGATAGATAAGGAATGGGACCTAGGCGTTATAATAGATCATACAGGTAAGGTGAGTGAGCAAGTTAAGGTAGCATTGAAAAAATCAAATGCAATGTTAGGTAGGATAAAATGAAATATTAAACATAGAAGTAAGGAAGTGATAGTCAAACTGTATAAAGCATTTGCTAGACCTAGATTAGAGTACTGTGTACAGGTGGGGAATCCTTATAGTATAGGAGATGAAAATGATACAAAACAGCTGATAGTGGGATTCCAGAATTACAGTTATGAAGAAAGACACAGAAAAACCGGCCTACAGTGTCTAGAAGAATTCGTGGTGACTTAAGACAGGTTTATAAGATGATCAGAGGAACGGATAAATTAGACTATAACAATTTGTTTTTCAAAATACAACAACCTACAAAATAGCTGTCCATCGTTGTCGATGAGGACCGCCGACATCATCCTTATCACAGATTTCCCTGTTGGGTGTGGGTGCGCATGTGGCTGAACAGGCCAATGCGGGCACGAAAACATCTGCTACATATCGGGCACACGAGGTTTGTAGAAGGTGATGGTGTTCCCGCTGTTCGGGATTTCCGGGTCTCGCGTCTGCTCTGGGCTTTCACAACATGGTTGTCTTCGCCGGTAGCTACACCCGATTTGACTGCGCTTCTCCAGTCAGATCTGTTTTGCGCAAGACATTCCCAGGTGTCGATGTCTATTTGGCAACTTTTCAGTGAGTCATTCAGACCGTCTTTAAAACGTTTCTTTGGGCGCCCTCTCTCGCGCCATACCTCTCTCAGCTCGCCGTAGAGAAGCCTCTTTGAGACGCTTGTCTGACATACGGACGAGGTGTCCGGCCCATCCTAGTCGTGCTTTTTCTAACAGTGCATGGATGCTGGGCATGTTAGTCCTCAATAGAACCTCGATGTCAGTGACACGATCTTATCATCGGATGTGGAATATTCGCCTCAGACAACCTGTGTGGAAGTGGTAAAACAATAACGCATAGCTACAAATTAACTAAAGAAAGGTCCAGATTAGATATTAGGAAATATTGTTTCAGTCAGAGAGTGGTGAATGCGCGGAATGCATTGCCACAGGAAGTAGTGGAGGCAGGGACAATTAACGTATTTAAGAACAGACTGGATGTGCAAAGCTTCTAGAGCACAGTAATGTAAATAAAACTGGTTGTATATAGACTCTGCAGAGTCTTCTAAGCCAGTATAAAGATGTTAAGTTATAGTCTACATTCAAGATGGCGTTTGTATTCAAACATGAAATTACAGTTTATGATTGTCAGCTGAAATGAGCGATGTTTCTATGACAGTCTTAATGGTTTTATGACAGTCTTAATGTTTGTGACAGTCTTAATGTTTCTATGACAATCTTAATGTTTCCATGACAGTCTTAATGTTTTCTATGACAGTCTTATTGTTTACATGTTAGTCTTAATGTTTCTATAACAGTCTTAATGTTTCTATAACAGTCTTAATGTTTTCTGTGACAGTCTTAATGTTTTCTATGACAGTCTTAATGTTTGTGACAGTCTTAATGTTTCTATAACAGTCTTAATGTTTTCTATGACAGTCTTAATGTTTCCATGACAGTCTTAATGTTTCCATGACAGTCTTAATGTTTTCTATGACAGTCCTAATGTTTACATGACAGTCTTAATGTTTCCATGACAGTCTTAATGTTTCTATGACAAAATTAATGTTTCCATGACAGTCTTAATGTTTTCCATGACAGTCTTAATGTTTTCTATGACAGTCTTAATTTTTCCATGACAGTCTTAATATTTCTGACAGTCTTAATATTTCTATGACAAACTTTATGTTTTCTATGACAGTCTTAATGTTTTCTATGACAGTCTTAATGTATACACGATAGTCTTAATGTTTTCTATGACAGTCTTAATGTTTTCTATGACAGTCTTAATGTTTCCATGACAGTCTTAATGTTTTCTAGGACAGTCTTAATGTTTTCTATGACAGTCTTAATGTTTCCATGACAGTCTTAATGTTTTCTATGACAGTCTTAATGTTTCTATGATAGTCTTAATGTTTTTTTATGACACTCTTAATCAGTTTGTTGGTGTTCTCACGAGGATAATTTGTAACTTGTGTCGGTTAAATAAATGATGCAACGGTTATAACTATGCCTTTGCCAGTTATAGCATCCAGATTTTCATGTGTTTTTTGTTTGTTTTTTTGCGTTCGCCTTAAATCTCGTGTCCCCAAAGCGGTTTTTATTTTGCGCCTCTTGGCCCAGTGCATCCGACTTCAGCATGCATTTTATGTAAGGGTCTGCTTCCTCCAGCATTTTCTAAGGGTTTGCTTCCCTGGGGTAACGGCCGGTGCTGTGATGGGGATCGAACCCAGAACCTTCTGGTTGTGAGCCGTGTCACTTAACCACTAGCCCATGCTCTCCCCATTTTAAGTTGTGACTTCTAGAAGTTTCAGACTTGGTTTTGACAAACGAACCCATCTATCAATAAGAAAGTCCTTGTGGGTATATTAGTGAGTGTTACCATGCTGAAATATAACCGTCATTACCACCTAAACTCTAGAGTAGCGCTGAATATACTAGGCGTGTTCAAATAAAACCAGAACAAACTGCAACAAGTGAACACACGTACGATGTACATGATGACGTCACTTCTGTTGTAAATAGCACATACCAACCGTCAAGTTTGCAAAATGTCATTATCCTTCGACTTAAAGTTTCCTGAACAGACCGTTGGAAACATGGCGGATGTGATACGGAATCCGTCCAGAGTTGATCAGCGAGCGGTGCTTCGGTTTCTGACAGCTAAAGGATGCCGACCAGTTGACATTCATCGCAGAATGCAGGCAGTGTATGGTGGCAGAAGTGTGTCGAAGACAGCAGTGAAGAACTGGACAACGATGTTTCAGGAAGGTGAAGAATAGATTGGAGAACTGTATTGCATTGCAGGGGAGAACACCCAGAGAATGGCTAATGCTCACATCAATTTCCAGGTAAATGCCTTGACTCCTTCATACTAAAGTGCACAATTGTTCGACCATCCTTTGTACGTTTACATGGCATCAAGATGTAAAACAGTTCATGAGCTGCAGCGGAAAGGGACCCAAAGCTGAGTGCTATCCGCAGGGCCAGCGAACCAGAGCTGCCATGGCCTGTCTACACCTCCACGCGGTGATCCTGGATGACAGTCTGCCACAGAGCAGACTGGCTAAGGAGAAGGGATAGAAAAGGGAAGGCTAACCCGGTACTCAAATATGTCTTCTAAGTCGGATGTGTTGGACCAAAAGGTGCAGATATCACAGTCAAGCTGTAAACCGACACAGCGCATTCCGTCATCCGGACTACATCCTGCTGCTTCCCAAGCCCTTTTTATGGGCTAAGGACTCAGCATCTGAGAAGACAAGCCACACCATGTGATGTCACAAACCGTTCTAACTTTCCTTGCACACTGTGGAAGACGCTTCTCTGCCCGGATTGGTCTTACGCGTCACATTCCGTTATCGTCATGGATTGTAGTTACATCCATTTTCTCCAAGCACAACTTCCTACATTTTCAAAACACAGAATCTCACATCGACAACCAATTACTTCCAGCGCTAGAGACCAAGTTTATAGAAAAACTCTGGTTACAAATAAATACAAGATGCACATGAAGGATACAAAATAATAATAATAAGGTAGTCTAGTTTCTTGCTTTATCGAAGGCATCACAGACTACATGAATAATGTCCCCTTGCTGTTGCTATGGAAACACAATATCCGGCGTCATCTCACGCTAGCCTCGTCTTCATTATTTCCCTATTCTCTATATTGTTCTACGATTCCTTTGTTCCACTAATCTCGAATGTTCCGTCACTATTTCATCTTTTTGTTTGGAGTTCGGATTCTCTAGTCACAATTTTCTTTTGTCTGTTATATTCCAGTTGGTTCTTAATCGTTTATTCTTTGGACGCGAATTTCCTTTGTTTGGCGTCCAGACTACAATTAAGACGTCTGCTCCAGTGGTAGAATTGTGCTTGTTCTTTTATCTGTCTCTGTTGCGTGGATTCTCTACGCTCTTTCATATCATCTCCTGTTCACTTCATTATATTCTCATTCAATTGTTTTTCTTGTTAATTGTACTGTTCAGTGAATCTATTTCACAATTGCCATGTTGTATATTACAATTTTTTAAATTTTATTTAGGTCAATGTGTTTATCCCATTTAAGCGATACCTTTCAATGACATTTCGGATTCTCTTGGTATGTAAACACGTATGGACAATCATGATTGTGTGTCCGCTTGACTGGGGTTAGTCCAGTAGTAACTGTGGGGGTCTGTCTGGGATTAGTTCTAGTACAAGCTGTCGGGTCTGTCTGGGATTAGTCTGAGTAGTAACTCTGGGGGTCTGTCTGGGATTAGTCTCAGTAGTAACTGTGGGGGTCTGTCTGGGATTAGTCTCAGTAGTAACTGTGGGGGTCTGTCTGGGATTAGTCTAGTAGTAACTGTGGGGGTCTGTCTGGGATTAGTCTCAGTAGTAACTGTAGGGGTCTGTCTGGGATTAGTCTGAGTAGTACCTCTGGGGGTCTGTCTGGGATTAGTCTGAGTAGTAACTCTAGGGGTCTGTCTGGGATTAGTCTGAGTAGTAACTCTGGGGGTCTGTCTGGGATTAGTCTGAGTAGTAACTCTGGGGGTCTGTCTGGGGTTAGTCTCAGTAGTAACTCTGGGGGTCTGTCAGGGATTAGTCTCAGTAGTAACTGTAGGGGTCTGTCTGGGATTAGTCTCAGTAGTAACTGTAGGGGTCTGTCTGGGATTAGTCTCCGTAGTAACTCTGGGGGTCTGTCTGGGATTAGTCTCATTAGTAACTGTAGGGGTCTGTCTGGGATTAGTCTCAGTAGTAACTCTGGGGGTCTGTCTGAGATTAGTCTCAGTAGTAACTGTAGGGGTCTGTCTGGGTTAGTCTCAGTAGTAACTGTAGGGTCTATCTGAAATTAGCTCTGGAACGAGCTGTTGGGGTCTTGTCTGGGATTAGCTCTGGTACGAGCTGTGGGGGACTGTCTGGGATTAGCTCTGGTAAAGCCAAAATAAAATTCTGATTAATTACTCGTTTGGCCTTCTGCATATCTCGAGTTTGCGGGGTGATTTGATTGGCTGATTGAATCACGATGTATGTCTATGAATATTGTTGACGGTGTGAGAGGTCCAGAGGTCAAATCCCTGACGAGTTCTAATATGTTTTTGTCCAAATTGTTTTGTTTTAAATCGGTTCGATACATTCCAATTATTATATAATCCTTTTCCTGAAAACTTCAGCACATACAATAAATAGTTGTAACCGACAAACAGACATGGTTTAATTATTTTCAATCCCTTTTCTTTTCTTCCAATTTTCTGTTCAAAATCAGATCAATACATTCAATTTAAATATAACATTCATTTAATTAACGTCAGCACACGATATGTAATAATTGGAGTTGGGCAAAAGCTGAGGTTTGTTTATTTTCCGGTCGTAATTGCCATGGAATTTACGTGGTCTTAGAACCTGTCTCGGTTATTCTGGAACGTCGCCGCATTTCCCTGTTCGGTCTGTTTGTCCGACTGGACAAGGAGGTCCCAGGTCACGAGATTCTTCAAAAGACAGTCAACAGTGCTAACGGCTTCCACCCTGCTGGCTGGAAGCGCCGGAGAGGTCGTCCTCGAAACACGTGGCTCCAAACAGGTAGCAGCCTCCCCATCTGCCTTAGAGGAGGCCTGGCAGCACGAAGTTACAACTGGACATAGTAGTGTTCATCCGAGGCACCGGGCCTCATTATTATTATTATTAGAACACAATCAAACAAGTGAATTTTTTTTAGTAACCGTTTTGGTGAAATGTGTTTTTATCTATGGTCAAAACAAGGCCATACTAGATACTTTCTCTGCAAAACTTTTTTTTCTTTTCTCTCAATTGGCTTGATGGTCTAGGAGTGTGATCCTGGTTCAAATCCGAAGATTTTTTTTCATTCTTTTCATTTTCTATCTGTTACTTTTTCAAATTGTGTCTATGCATTCCATTTTATTATGACGTCATTGTATGACGATCTCGGGAAAGAAAAATAAACTCCTTAGAAAAATAATAAAACGTATAATGCACTTTTACTGTAGGAGATAGAGAGGCGGGATGTTTAAGGAAGAGATAGGCGTGGGAGGGCAGAGATTGACGAGTTGAGAAGCGGGAAAGAGATCAATGATAATGTGAAACAGGGGATGGGTGCGAGAAGAGAGAACCTTTAACTATTACTCTGCTATTGTTTCTTTAATATTATACAGTTCAACTGACGGCCAGGCGTTCTGTACGTGTCTGTTAGTTGTGTATTAGCTGTGAAAATAATAACACTGTAACATGTCAGTTATGTCACACAAGTTAGCTAAATGGAGTTAGGCACGGGACCGGCTACCCCAATCCTGACGAAACTTCTAGACACAATATCTTCAACAGATAAAGAAAGGCCAACACTTGATTTCTTCGCACGTAATTCTTGAGACATATGCTTCCCATGGAACTGAAAGGTGTTGATTTGGTTGATATACTTGGAATACTTGGTATTCAATAAGGGATGTTAATGTATATTGTCAGGTAACCGAATGCTTCGGCTATTCATAGGCGTCTCAGTCTTTGCAGACTATGTGTGTGGCAGCCTTTGCGTAGCGTCTCAGGACGCAATCCTGGGCTTTGAATATGGAGACCCTGTGCCGCTCAAACTGCAGGATCCCCCTCTCGGCCTCGTTGGTGTAATCCAAAGTAGTGCAAAGCATGACAATTTGGCACCAGCTCAGCTGCAGGAGCTGCCGGAATGAGTTCGCAATTTTGAAACCATCCGCTTTAGGTGCCACGACTCCGGATTTTCTGTCTGGGTTTACTCCCGTAGCCCTACTCTCTCTGCGGGCTTCGGCTATCAGTTCAGTTCAGTTCATCCCGTAACCCATCAGGTCGTTGGGGCACACATGAAGACATGAAAATCCCACGCCAGCTCTCTCTGTCTGTCGCCGCCTGACGTATCTCACCGTGACGAAGGCCTGACCACTCAGCGATGTTGTCCACCCATCTCTTCCTTGGACGTCCTCGCCCTCTCTGTCCCGGTACGGATCCAAAGAGTATCGAGTTGGGAATTCCGTTGGACATCGCGACATGCCCGTACCAGCTTCGGCTATACGTAGAGGTATTTTACAACTTCCTGCGGCTTACTAGTCCTGGGGAATGATACAAATTATTTGGGCAGACTCTTAAATATAATTTTTGTCAGTTGAGCCTACCATTTTCGATTTCTGACTGCCAAGGTATTTTTAACGTGCTCGACACTGTACACGGGGGTCCGATCTCACTACCCAGATATCAGGGACATTTTAAACAGAAAATCCACGTGAAAAAGTAACGGCCTCCACAGTGATTCTTCTTCTTCTTCTTCTTCGTCCGACGCAGTCAGACAGTAACCATTATTTTTTCGAAAAAAGCGGCGGTCATCCTGAGGCTGTCGACACCGCCATAGAGCTTGTCTTGCAGTTCCACTGGTGATGGCCACATCTGCTCTCTCTCTGATCCTCGTATGTCGGGCAGTTCTGCAGTAGATGTTCAGCGGTCATTTTACCGGTACCGCACGGGCATTCGTCGGTACCACCTATCTTCAATTTGTTCAATAGGGGGTATCTCAGTCTATTGTGGCCAGTGTGAAGTCTGAAGACAACGACCTGCTCTCTTCTGTTCAACTGGTAATAGGCATCGTTTTTGGTGTAACCAGTATGTTCGGTTTCCCATTTGGTCATGTATCTGGCTTTGATAAGTCGTTTTGACTCTTCGTACGTCATACTAGTATCTGTTTGTGGTAGTCTTGCACCTTCTTTTGCCAGTCTGTCTGCCTCCTCGTTGCCTTGGATGTTGTAGTGTGATGGGACCCACTGTACCACTACCTTTTTTGGTGCGGACTGCTGGCACAGTTTGCAGAGTGCTGCTCTTAAGTCATTAAGCTCAGTGTTTTTCTGGCTTTTTAGCGCTGTGACTACGGCGAGAGCATCTGTTAGCAGGACTATATGGCTTTCATTTTCATTGTGTGTCACTATTTCTTCCACTGCCGCCCTCAGTGCCTCTGCCTCCGCTCTGAAATTGCTTGTGATTCGAACCCGCGAAATCCACACTCGAGGCGGACACCTTACCTTAAGATCACTTAGCCTCCCCCCCCCCACCCCCTCCACTTGATATACATCTCAATTATTTGATTCCATCGATCCATTATTTGGTTTTCCATATAATTTTATTTGCATTTCCAAAGGGGTATGTCAACCCCAAAAGCCTAGAACCGCTGTTCTGATCCATCTTCATTTGGTTGCCACCAGCAGATTGTCTGCTCGCATCCTCTCGTTGGACATCTACCTTCCGGTACGTCTCCATCCCAACACTCAAATCCTAGCCTCAGTTGGTTGTATTATGATCTCATTTCTTGTCCGTTGTTCATTCGGTTGTTGTTTACATTCTATCTCGCTTAGACAATTTAATCGTATTCTTATTTTGGTTTTGTGAATTTGAAATTCTTTGATAGTACAGGATCACAGTTAGTCTATTTCTATGTCATTTTGTCGTTCATTCTTTCTTGTTAGAGCTACTCTAATCATTTCTCCTTTTGTCATAATTATCTGGTTGGTCAGTCCTAAGACTGGTTTTAAGGTTGTCTGAGTATGTTTCTCGATTTTACCTATCTTCTGGTTGGTCAGTTCTAAGACTGGTTGTAAGGTTGTCTGAAAATATCTGTCCATGTGACCCCATTTTCTGGTTGACCAGTCATAAGACTGGTTGTAAGGTTGTCTGAAAATATCTGTCCATGTGACCCCATCTTCTGGTTGACCAGTCATAAGACTGGTTGTAAGGTTGTCTGAAAATATCTGTCCATGTGACCCCATCTTCTGGTTGACCTGTCATTAGACTGGTTGTAAGGTTGTCTGAAAATATATGTCCATGTGACCCCATCTTCTGGTTGACCAGTCATAAGACTGGTTGTAAGGTTGTAAGGCTGAGATGTGAAGGTGAGGCTTGGTTGATATGAACATGCATACAATATTTTGGCAAATTGAAGAATAGAAACACTAGTTTGCAAAATTAAGTTCGAATTAGTTTAGATGTTAATTTAATCTCTCCCTCTCTCACTCTGTCTCTCTCTATGTCTATCTATCTCATTCTCGCTCTCTCTCTTTCTCTCTCTCTCTCTCTCTCTTTCTCTCACATACAACATAAAACACAACATCGGATTGCTGTCCCAAAAAAAAGATACCTAGTCATACAATGGATTCCGGTCCACTGGGATCCTTGCACGAGAGAAGGAAGATGCGCCATCCACACATACACACGCACTCACGCACGCACGTACACACACACTCACACACGCACGTACACACGCACTCACTCTTATTAACGGACTGCCATCAAATGTCCACAGACAAAGGTAATAACCTTACGGAAATTTTAGAAAAATTGACTTTCTTAAAAATTTAAAATTTGACAGATTCATATGACAGGAAGCATTGTTTTTCTTCCCACCAGCACTCTAACATCATGAAGTCGTCTTCTTCTTCATCTTCTTCTTCTTCTTCTTTTATTCACTTCGTTTTTCTCATTCTTGTTCTTCTATTCCTCCCTCCTTCGCAGCTATGTAGACGCGTGTCGAAACCGGTGATTTAACCTAGCACGTTTGTCGTGATACACTGCCGCCCGCTCTAACCACCCAACTACACAGACGTTGATTCGTGTAACAAGCATTTCCTAATGAATGTCCAGCCGCGGACAATTGTCCCCAAAGTCGCAGATGCGCGAATGAAATTCCATAGAATCACATTACAACCTTCCAGAGCCCCATCTAACCCACCCAGCAGGGAGAAATAGATTGGACTCTAAATCTCTCAGACTCAATCGTTTTCGCTAGATAGTTCTACTGCATCATCAGAGCAATGGAAGTGTCCTTCGGGGCTAGTTTTTAGAAGCAAAAGCTGAGAATTGTAGTGGTCTGGACTCGGTACAAATTGGTGAATTGAAGCCGTGTTTATTTTGTGTATCGATATTAAAGCATTGATTGCTCAGACAGCTAAACGATAAGTTACTATCTCAAAATAATAAAAGATAGAATATCATTCATAAACTGTATATCATTTACTAGACTAATAGATCCGTCTTTCTATAGATTTATCGTTGTTTAGGGTGAGAAAGGAAATAATTTGTATAGTCATGTTTTGTGTGTCAATCTTCCAATCAGAGTATCTAACTCCATACCAATCTACCCCCAAATGTACCTACCAATCTATCTTCCATTCTATCTACCGATCTACATTACAATCTACCTTAACTCTACCATCCAATCTACAATAAAATCTATCCCCCTATCTACCATCCGATCTACTTTCATAATTGCATTCCTGCCTACACATCCGCCCGTCCGTTTCCCGATCCCTCGATTCCATCCATCTACATATCTCCCCACCTGACCAGCTGATCAGACGTAAGTCTCCTCTCCTAACCTGACCAGCTGATCAGACGTTAGTCTCATCTCCCCACCTGGACCAGACGTTAGTCTCCTCTCTCCACCTGACCAGACGTTTGTCCCCTCTCCCCACCTGACCAGACGTTAATCTCCTCTCTCCACCTGACCAGACGTTTGTCCCCTCTCCCCACCTGACCAGACGTTAGTCCCCTCTCCCCACCTGACCAGACGTTTGTCCCCTCTCCCCACCTGACCAGACGTTAGTCCCCTCTCCCCACCTGACCAGACGTTTGTCCCCTCTCCCCACCTGACCAGACGTTTGTCCCCTCTCCCCACCTGACCAGACGTTAGTCCCCTCTCCCCACCTGACCAGACGTTTGTCCCCTCTCCCCACCTGACCAGACGTTAGTCCCCTCTCCCCACTTGACCAGACGTTAGTCCCCTCTCCCCACCTGACCAGACGTTAGTCCCCTCTCCCCACCTGACCAGACGTTAGTCCCCTCTCCCCACTTGACCAGACGTTAGTCCCCTCTCCCCACCTGACCAGACGTTAGTCCCCTCTCCCCACCTGACCAGACGTTTGTCCCCTCTCCCCACCTGACCAGACGTTTGTCCCCTCTCCCCACCTGACCAGACGTTAGTCCCCTCTCCCCACCTGACCAGACGTTTGTCCCCTCTCCCCACCTGACCAGACGTTTGTCCCCTCTCCCCACCTGACCAGACGTTAGTCCCCTCTCCCCACCTGACCAGACGTTAGTCCCCTCTCCCCACTTGACCAGACGTTAGTCCCCTCTCCCCACTTGACCAGACGTTAGTCCCCTCTCCCCACTTGACCAGACGTTAGTCCCCTCTCCCCACTTGACCAGACGTTAGTCCCCTCTCCCCACTTGACCAGACGTTAGTCCCCTCTCCCCACTTGACCAGACGTTAGTCCCCTCTCCCCACCTGACCAGACGTTAGTCTCCCATCCCCACATGTCAACCTGACCAGACGTTAGCCTGCTCTCCCCACATGACCAGACGTTAGTCTCCCATCCCCACATGTCCACCTGACCAGACGTTAGCCTGCTCTCCCCACATGACCAGACGTTAGTCTCCTATCCCCACATGTCCACCTGACCAGACGTTAGCCTGCTCTCTCCACCTGACCAGACGTTAGCCTGCTCTCTCCACCTGACCAGACGTTAGCCTGCTCTCCCCACATGACCAGACGTTAGTCTCCTCTCCTCACCTGACCGAACGTAAGTCCTCTCTCCCCCACGTGACCAGAAGTTGGTCTCTTCTCCTAAATAGCACGATAAGGGTACACGTCACAGGGATCTGCTGGAAAGATCTGAACAGATATCAACAGAACTGGACACACAGAGAACAAGTTTTCGTTGGAAAGGCCACAATTTGCTAAAAGAGCCTTACCACATTGCTAGACAGGCACTATTCTGGAACCACAAAAGTTAAATGAATAAGGGACAAACCAACACACACTTAGAGAAGAGAACTGAGAACTTAGAAAAGACGACAAAAAACAGACCGACTTGTCGGTTATTAGATGGCTTGGCTTGGCTTCGTTCGTTCTCAATCTCCCGCTACCAAACACTGAAAGGGTTTAAGTAGCAGAATGTAGTCCAGAGAACGGAATGCGTTCTGTCGTAGTTTACAGCTTGACTGCTATATTTGCACCTTTCGGTCCAACACATCTGACTTCAGCAATCATTTTTTGAGTACCGGGTTAGCATTCCCTCGTCGATCCCTTCTCCTTAGCCAGTCTGCCCTGCTGCAACCTGTTATCCAGGATCACCGCGTAGAGGTGTAGAAGGGTCTTGGCAGCTTTGGTTCGTTGGCCCTGACGCTAGCAGTCAGCTATAAGTCGCTGACCACTGCAGATCATGCGCTGCTGAGCATCTTGACCCCGGTTGTTAGATGATGGCCAATGCTCCATAGGGAACGGTTTCGACTGATTGATCGACACTTTACAACACCATTGACAGTTCCTCAAATTGAAATTCCTCCAAATTTTATGCACGTGCGCGTATGAGCACGCCCTTGACATGGGAATTATTGCGAAGAACAACACCAAAAATTTAATGGAAACTTCGTCTGACGCGATAATTCGCAAATGTGAAAATTGGGGGGAGGAATTTGAGCAGATTCAAAGGCGTAGCATGCCCAAAGGCGCTGATAAAAATGTTGTCGACCAACTTCTTAATGGTATTAATTATTTTAGGGCAGCTGATAAAATTCAATTTGGCTGCAAAATGACTGAAGGAACCGCACATAATGGCTTGCACGAATTTACTTCTTCTTCGTTCGTTCGTTCTCAAACTCCCGCTACAAACCCTGGAAAGGGCTTTGTAAGTAGCAGGACGTTGTCCGGAGAATGAAATGCGTTGTGTCGTATTTTACAGCTTGACTGCTACGTTTGCACCTTTCGGTCTGACACGTCCGACTTCAGAAGGAAGTTTTGATACCGGGTTAGCCTTCTCTCTTCGATCCTTTCTTCTTAGCCAGTCTGCCCTGCTGCAACCTGTTATCCAGAATCACCGCGTGGAGAAGGGTCTTGGCAACTCTGGTTCGTTGGCCCTGACGCTAGCAGTCAGCTATGGGTCGCTGCCCTGACGCTAGCAGTCAGCTATGGGTCGCTGCCCTGACGCTAGCAGTCATCTATGGGTAGCTAACCCTGACGTTAGCAGTCAGCTATGGGTCGCTGCCCTGACGCTAGCAGTCAGCTATGGGTCGCTGCCCTGACGCTAGCAGTTCTCTATGGGTAGCTAACCCTGACGTTAGCAGTCAGCTATGGGTCGCTGCCCTGACGCTAGCAGTCAGCTATGGGTCGCTGACCACTGCAGCTCATGCACTGCTTAGTATCCTATGTTTTTCGGTAAAAACTTTTGAATCAACTGTCCAGGATCCGTCCAAATTCGAAAGATTAAAAGACGGTAGGATGAACAGGTAAATCTAGACTAGGTGTCAGATAGCGTCTGCGGTAACTTATCAGCTGTCCTCACTACTTAGGCATCCAAGCATTAGTTTGTCAACAAAGCAACAGCTGATGAACAGTATATTTATGCCGACTCTGTGCTACCAGGGCCAAACATTGCCTCTGTCCAATGCGCATGAAAACAGAATTTCTACGTGTGAAATTATGTATTGAGGAAGGTCATCGATGTTTCTAGCAAGGACAGAATTCGAAACGACGACACTGAAAGTATGAGCAGTACTTCGTCTCGTGTGGAATACAGTTCCAGGCACAAAAATACGCTGTGACCTGCATATGGACCAAGTCTAGCACTTGTGAAATGTAAAAGTTGATCCCTCGGCAACAATTACAGCCGGGGAGAAAAATAACGCTTCATTGACTAAGATGAGGTAGGGAGGTCAGTTCCCTTCCTTGCTGTGTATACATTCCCCAACTCATACGCCGGGGAACCCATTTACAGCTGGTTCTACTGGAAGAGCGGTTGTACCAGGAACGAACCACGCCCGGATTTTGTTTTGTCCGTCCGTGATTTCGAACCCTGGAGCGGTGTAATCCCAGTCTTAGCATGCCATCTCCCAGTCGACAAGGCAGCACACTCCACATTTCCCTTATTTGAACATATTGAAATAAATATTCCATTTAATTAGACCGTAGACAATAAAATCAAATCACATTATCTTTAACATTTAACCCCTGGTTCCTTAGTTAAGAGGCTATTCTAACCGCTAACCATACGTTCCTCTTCACTGTCAAGAAAACTGGATACCACATATTCGAAGCGACCGCTATTAAGACATTTCCTAGTATCCTGGACACATCTGTTCGTTCGTGGAATCGGACAGTTCCCTGGAGAAATGCGCGAGATATGAACAATTGCACGGAGCTTTTTTATGACAGAGGATTTCAGAGCTTGCAATTGTGTAAATTTCCTACGTTAAACCTGGTCCTATCGCTTCATATTAACCTGATGCGGCTTGCCATAAAGCAGTGGTTCCCGGTCTGTGGTCTGCGTATACCTGGGAGTCAGTGAGGTTCTGACAAGAGGTCCGTCAAGTTCTGACACGAGGTCGGTGACGCTCTGACAAGAGGTCTTTCAAGTTCTAACAAGAGGTAGGTGACGCTCTGACAAGAGGTCCGTCAAGTTCTGACAAGAGGTCCGTCAAGTTCTGACAAGAGGTCCGTCAAGTTCTGACATAGAGGTCCGTCAAGTTCTGACAAGAGGTCCGTCAAGTTCTGACAAGAGGTCGGTGACGCTCTGACAAGAGGTCCGTCAAGTTCTGACAAGAGGTCCATCAAGTTCTGACAAGAGGTCGGTGATGCTCTGACAAGAGGTCCGTCAAGTTCTGACAAGAGATCCGTCAAGTTCTGACAAGAGGTCCGTCAAGTTCTGACAAGAGGTCCGTCAAGTTCTGACAAGAGGTCCGTCAAGTTCTGACAAGAGGTCGGTGACGCTCTGACAAGAGGTCCGTCAAGTTCTGACAAGAGGTCCATCAAGTTCTGACAAGAGGTCCGTGATGCTCTGACAAGAGGTCCGTCAAGTTCTGACAAGAGGTCCGTCAAGTTCTGACAAGAGGTCCGTCATGTTCTGACAAGAGGTCCGTCAAGTTCTGACAAGAGGTCCGTCAAGTTCTGACAAGAGGTCCGTCAAGTTCTGACAAGAGGTCGGTGACGCTCTGACAAGAGGTCCGTCAAGTTCTGACAAGAGGTCTGTGACGCTCTGACAAGAGGTCCATCAAGTTCTGATAAGAGGTCCGTCAAGTTCTGACAAGAGGTCCATCAAGTTGTGACAAGAGGTCCGTCAAGGTTCTGACAAGATATTCGTCAAGTTCTGACAAGAGGTCAGTCAAGTTCTGACAAGAGGTCCGTCAAGTTCTGACAAGAGGTCGGTGACGCTCTGACAAGAGGTCCGTCAAGTTCTGACAAGAGCTCCGTGAAGTTCTGACAAGAGGTAGGTGACGCTCTGCCAAGAGGTCCGTCAAGTTCTGACAAGAGGTCTGTCAAGTTCTGACAAGAGGTCCGTCAAGTTCTGACAAGAGGTCGGTGACGCTCTGACAAGAGGTCCGTCAAGTTCTGACAAGAGGTCCGTCAAGTTCTGACAAGAGGTCCTTTAAGTTCTGACACGAGGTCCGTCAATTTCTGACAAGAGGTCCTTCAAGTTCTGACACGAGGTCCGTCAAGTTCTGGCAAGAAGTCCGCGAAGTTCTGACAAGTCCACTGAATATTTTGATCTTTTATATTTATAATAAAAAAATTAATAAAAAATAGATTTAACAAAAAAAGAAAGGCAGAAACAAGGACAAACACAACAAAAGTTAATTTAGATAATGTTCACACAATTAGATAAATGCTGATTGAACAGACGCCCTTGTGGGAATGTGGGCCTGCGAGGCAGGTGATTGGTCATCCCAGGAGGACTGTCGTCCGTGATCACAGGCTTGTGAAAATGTTGAAGGGAATATCAAAGGATCGTTTATCTTAACAAAAGGGGAGGAAAACTAATGTTTGGTCAGGCAAAATATACAGATCAGACATGTTAGTTAGGTTCAGGCAAAACATACTGGCCATGACCCTCACCTGGGCTTCTTCGTAGCCCTTCGTGAAAACGGAGTTTTCATAGCAGTGTGCGTAACGAGGTGAGAGATCGACGTGATCCCCGTAGTAGTGAGTGACACGCAGATGAAACCAAGCATAGCACAGCCACCTGGAGGACATCGATCAATCTTCATCAGCACGCTCGGGATGTGAAGAAAACTACTGCAGCCCACCACTTAGCGTCCTTTTCAGGGCGTACAAAAGAGTAACCATAACCTACTCGTTGTGGGCATTCACAAACAACAATAATATTTAAATGTTATTTGTGCCTAAAAACTGATAATACGTTCCTAGATTGTGTAAATATGAATGTATACTGAACGTAAATTAATAGAGTGAGTGCAGGTCTGCAGGATTCATTCAAATCGGACGGTAAAAGAAAATTATATTTTCATTCAATTATGTTTTTACATTATGTTGACACATCACCATTAACATTTTATTTCTCGTTTATTAACAACAAGTTCCCATTAACATTTTCAACTGCAGACATTATTTACTATTGTAGACACACAAATACTTCCTGGGCATTTTAATATACGGAATATTTTGGGGGTTCGCCACAAAACATATTTTAATATGGTCAGCGAATACCAAAACTTAGGAACCGCTGCTCTATAGTACTTTACGTTCTGTATATAAAATGAGCATACGAGAGAAGAAATTAGCTGGGTCCCAATGAATGACCCACATTTAATCAGATGTGTATGAAGATTCAACATTTTATGTTCTGGAATTCTCTATCATACAGATTGTTGGATTAAAACAGAAAGACTAGACATACTACACCTCTGATTGGTTTAGTCATATTATTCCCCTTTAATTTTTCAGTTGATTAATTCTCCCCCTTTCTGTTTCTGTTCGGCATCTTGAGTTACATATATTTATATTTATATTCACACACACACACACACACACACACACAATCATACGCACGCACGCACATACACACACACGCACACAGGCACGAACACACACACGAGATGTGTTTAAAAATTATCCGACCTTTATGATGGAAAAAATACAATTACTGGCCGGAAGGTTTGAAACCATAATCCCCTTGAAAGTACTCTCCTTGGGACTCCATACCCTTCTCACAGAGGTCACGTGATTGTTGTGATCGTTTCAGGACGGTCTCTTGGGGGAATGGAGTACAGCTGGGCTGTTGCATTCTGCGTAATGTCTACTCATGACTCAAATCTGGTGCCTTTCAGATTAGGGAAACAGTAAAACATCGAATGGAATCGTGTCGGAAGAATAAGGGAGCCTGGCGAACCTGAGGAATGTTGTGTTTGGACAGGAAAATCAAATGTGTACATTAGCGGAGCGTTGCCAAGATGGGGCTTGCAAGTTCGCATTGTCCACAGGTCTGGTCATTTGAGACGAATTTCTTCATCTTCGTCCGTTCGAAATCTCCGGCTACCAAGCCCTGAACGTTCTCAATCTCCGGCTACCAAGCCCTGAACGTTCTCAATCTCCCGCTACCAAACCCCGAAGGGTCATGCGAAGTAACAGAATGTAGTCCAGAGAACGGAATGTGTTGTGTCGTAGTTGCTTGGTTGCGATATTTGCATCTTTCGGTCCGACACATCCGACTTCAGTGGGCATTGTTGGGTAACGGGTTAGCCTTCCCCCTTCGATCCCTTACCCTTAGCCAGTCTGCTCTGTTGCAGCCTGTTATCCACGATCACCGCGTGGAGGTGTAGAAGAGTCTTGACAGCTCTGTTTCGCTAACCCTGACGCTAGCAGTCAGCTATGTTTCGCTGACCCTGACGCTAGCAGTCAGCTATGGGTCACTGACCCTGACGCTAGCAGTCAGCTATGAGTCGCTGACGCTAGCAGTCAGCTATGGGTCGCTGACCCTGACGCTAGCAGTCAGCTATGGGTCGCTGACCCTGACGCTAGCAAGGAGGTATGCGCTTCTCACCACTGCAGCTCAAGGGTGGTCAGGGTCCTCGCTAGAGTAGAAAAGCATAACGAAGGCGACGGATGACCACCAGGTAATGTTTTGACCTTGTGGTGCGTACTCGTGATGTAAAACGCCACGTGAGTAAAAAAGAACGGTAAATATGACCTTGACACTGCCACGCACCTGTTTCACTTTTTTCGGCCTTGGGCATGATGAGTGTCTACCATGTGACAACTGCAGCTTTGTTTCGTGTTCGCACCACTTGCGTATCGCCTAGCATTTGACAAAATGTGATGCAACACCGCTGCTTAATTCTTTCCGTCATTTCGTGGCGAATGAAAACCTGACGGGTGATCACTACACTCAACACTGAAAAAATTACTGCAAGTGACTGCTGCAATATCCGGGTAGGAAAAAATACAATCATGACGGTCCCCTATACCTCCCTGCCAAAAGAAAACACCCATCTTTCACATATTTTACTTTTTTAACACACCTCGTATACACATATCTTTTTCTTGTGATCGCATTTTTTATGTCTGTACTGTGAAATGAGTTTGTGTGGTGAACTCGACCCTTGTATAAAGCTTTTCCCTAGCTCCGAACAGTTTTGAGTTTAGTGTTGTATCCTTGGATCAGTGTATCTTCATTAACTGGTCACACAGGGGGCAGGTCTGTAATACACGCTCTCTGCTGTTTGGTCCGCATATGTACAGTGAGGAAGTAAATAGTCGAAGCTTATACCTGTGTCTGATAAGTCTGTTGTGTCCAGTCTTAGCCCAAAGCATAGTGATCTGTCTCTGTCGGTCAAAAGTATGATAACCGTCATTTGGGTGGTTCTATTATCGGGATTCTGTGACGAAGTGGTTAAGCCGTCGCCCTTGTGATCAGGTGTTGTGGGTTCCACTCCGGTCTCCGCCGTCTTTTCACGGGTGCTTGATGAGGAGTCCATTGTATCTCGCAGTCGCCCCCTAGTCATCTTGTCCTTGACTTGCCACTGGGGTCGGGCGGCTCGAGACGAGAGAGTGAGGATGAAAGTAGCGCAGTAAATCCTTACTAAAAATAGAGCTACCAAAATAAATTATGCCATCCTCGTCTACGATGGACGGCGGCCTTTGCCTTCGTCTTTATTCTCGTTATGCCCATTATATGAATTTAGGCATAGCATGGACATATAACAAGACCTTAGAAGTTCTTGATTCTGCAGACGACCTTAGTTCTTAGTTCGACCCATTCTTCGTCAAGGGGAGGTCACCCTTGAGCGGGTCCCAACTCAGGAATTAGCCGTTTCTGTCTCGGCCGCGTGTCGTCCAGTGTGATAATTGTCTGTCTGTTGTGGGGTCGTAAATGTTGTATTTTTCTAGTGAATCTCTCCAGCGAGTTGGGGACCGTCCCCGAGGTATCTTGTTGTCGCGCGATTACCACATGGTTTTTTATGGTACTCCATCTTTCATCTTGTCTTCTGGATATATGACCAGCGGTGTTTCGAATGATTGAAGTACTGTAGAACATCTTTGATGTTCAGACGACCTAGCGATACTAAGTTCCACTAATGAAAAAAACACAAGAAAATATCGATAGACTATGCCAATGGTCAAAACAGATAGGACTTCAAGTAAACCCCTCAAAGACGAAAAGTCATGGCTTCCACAACCACATCGGTGGATTTCAAGCTACAGGGGAAATCTCTTCAAAATGTCCAACACTACACATACCTGGGAAACAAAAGGACTCAAGAAGGAGATGCCACGACAGAAATGTTCACTAGAATTGCTTTTAGCCTCAAGCGCCTTCAATCAGCTCACCAACATCTGGAAATTAACGACACTCAACAAACATACCAAACTCAGACTATTCAACTCAATCGTAATATCAGTCCTGGCATATGGACGTGACAGCTGGAAGGCAACAATAGCGCTGGAGAACAAACTAAATGTCTTTAAAAATAAATGTTTAAGAAAATGATTGAATATACGCTGGGACCAGTTCATAACTAATGACTCGATAAGAACAGAGACAAACCAAGTATACCTCGAAAAAAAAAACGAGGGACATACATCGGACATTTTCTTAGAATGAACAATAACCATCTTCCCTTGCAAGCACTTGAATGGACACCAGATGGGGTTCGGAAATGAGGGAGACCCAATGAAACACTCAGAAGAACAATCATCCAAAAGGGCTCAACTATGGGTCTCAGCACCATACAAGATCTAAAAACAGTGGCGTCACACCGTTCCAACTGGAGATCGTTTGTGTCTGCTTTATGCACAGTATGACTTTCTGTCAAGAATATTTATAAGTAAATATTTCCATTTTACGGTCAGAAGTGTATGTCGCGTAAAACGGTACATAACTAGGTTTACAAATGTCCTCTAGGACGCAACAAAATTCTCTATTCTCCACCACGTGAGCATCCATTTTTAGACGGCTCCTATTCAGCTAAGGACGTTCTGGAAGAACTTAGCAACGATACTGCTAACGATATTAGAGGAGAGAAGGGGAGGGGGAGGGATACACAAAACATGGCCAGCCCAATAGCGCAGCGACCTGTAGTCCTCTGTCTAGAAGCCCCTCGTCTTCTCCTTCTTCCGTTTGCCTGATGTAATGTCTGCACATTGTTCTTCCGTTTGCCTGATGTAATGTCTGCAGCTTCTTCTTCCGTTTGCCTGATGTAATGTCTGCAGCTTCTTCTTCCGTTTGCCTGATGTAATGTCTGCAGCTTCTTCTTCCGTTTGCCTGATGTAATGTCTGCAGCTTCTTCTTCCGTTTGCCTGATGTAATGTCTGCACATTGTTCTTCCGTTTGCCTGATGTAATGTTTGCACCTTCTTCTTCCGTTTGCATGATGTAATGTCTGCACCTTCTTCTTCCGTGTGCCTGATGTACTGTCTGCACATTGTTCTTCCGTGTGCCTGATGTAATGTCTGCACCTTCTTCTTCCGTTTGCATGATGTAATGTCTGCACCTTCTTCTTCCGTTTGCATGATGTAATGTCTGCACCTTCTTCTTCCGTGTGCCTGATGTAATGTCTGCAGCTTCTTCTTCCGTTTGCCTGATGTAATGTCTGCATCTTCTTCTTCCGTTTGCCTGATGTAATGTCTGCAGCTTCTTCTTCCGTGTGCCTGATGTAATGTCTGCATCTTGTTCTTCCGTTTGCATGATATAATGTCTAAATCTCTAATGTTGTCTCTTGTATAAACTTCACTGTCTTTTGTAGTTCACATATAAGTCCATAAAGTTTCTCTTCCAGTGTTGTTTCTTTGGTCCGGTAAAATTTTCTCTGTATATCATATTGGGGGCAATTCTGTAGTATGTGCTCTACTGTCTGGGGTGTCTGTCCGCATGTACACGCAGCTGAGTTACCAATTTTCATTTTTGTGTACATGTGGCTGCGGAGTCGGTTGTGTCCTGTTCTAAGGCGCAACACAACAGTTTGCTATTGTCTGCTCATCTTATTGTAATCATTGTGTGGTACCGGTTATTGCTTTCTGATTGATTTGATCATCCTTATCTTCTGTTGGTATGCAACTGGTACATATGGCTGCTCGTCTGCAGCACCCGTCTTTGCCAGTCGGTCTGCTCTCTCGTTTCCTGGTATTCCACAATGAGAAGGTATCCACTGCATGACAATCTTGCGTTGGCTGCTCAGTTCAGACAGTAGAGCCTGTAGATCTGGCAGTTTTCCTGACTTTATTGCTTGGAGTGCTGATTGTGCATCTGTCAGAAATATGAGGTAGCTTCAAAAAGTTCCCGGACTAGCTGACTTGTGTTTGGATGAAAGATGATATTAGGGAGAATATATATTTATAGTTTTGTAGTGACCTTGACACAATGATATGGCAGACGTAGCTTTCACATATACTCTAGAACAGAAATTTGTTTGCGTGTTGTGATCGCTGCATTGTCGGAGTTGAAAATATCCTTGATTGAACAACGCACAAATGTAAAATTCTGTATTTTGCTTGACAAGTCACCCTCAGAGACACAAACATTGCCTAATAAAGTATATAGTGATACCACAATGAAGAAATCGCAAGTATTTGAGTGGCACAATCCTCAGACAAAACGTCAGTCCTCTGAATGTAAATCCACATCTCCCAGGACACAGAAATTTCGTTTGGACAAGAACAAAGGAAAATTTGTGTTGGAAGTTTTTTTAATATTCCCAGGATATTGTCTAACTTGATTTGATTCCTGAAGGCCGAACTGTTAATGCACGCTTATATCCTCCGTCGTCTAAGAGATGCAATCATAAGAAAACGACCAGAAAAATGGAGAACAAACAGTTGGATTATGCTGCATGATACTGGTGAAGCAGTACCTCACAAAGCACATTGGAACGTCCTCCATAGTTTCCGCCGACCTGGCACCGCCTAAGGTTTTCTTGCTCCTTCGACTGAAATCTGCACTGAAAGGACATCGAGTCAAGGATGATGCGGACGTTATCACGACAAGACAGTTAAGAGAGTTGTCAGATAATGAATGGGTCCCACGACACGACAAGACAGCTGAGGGAGGTGTCAGAAAATGGGTCCCACGACACGACAAGACAGCTAAGGGAGGTGTCAGAAAATGGGTCCCACGACACGACAAGACAGCTAAGGGAGGTGTCAGAAAATGGGTCCCACGACACGACAAGACAGCTGAGGGAGGTGTCAGAGAATGGGTTCCACGACAAGACAGCTAAGAGAGGTGTCAGAGAATAGGTTCCACGACAAGACAGCTAAGAGATGTGTCAGAGAATAGGTTCCACGACACGACAAGACAGCTGAGGGAGGTGTCAGAGAATAGGTTCCACGACAAGACAGCTAAGAGAGGTGTCAGAGAATGGGTTCCACGACACGACAGCTGAGAGAGGTGTCAGAGAATGGGTTCCACGACACGACAGCCGAGAGAGGTGTCAGAGAATGGGTTCCACGACACGACAGCCGAGAGAGGTGTCAGAGAATGGGTCCCACGACACGACAAGACAGCCGAGAGAGGTGTCAGAGAATGGGTCCCACGACACGACAAGACAGCTGAGGGAGGTGTCAGAGAATGGGTTCCACGACACAACAGCCGATAGAGGTGTCAGAGAATAGGTTCCACGACAAGACAGCTAAGAGAGGTGTCAGAGAATAGGTTCCACGACAAGACAGCTAAGAGAGGTGTCAGAGAATAGGTTCCACGACACGACAAGACAGCTGAGGGAGGTGTCAGAGAATAGGTTCCACGACAAGACAGCTAAGAGAGGTGTCAGAGAATGGGTTCCACGACAAGACAGCTAAGAGAGGTGTCAGAGAATGGGTTCCACGAATGTTTCCAGCAGCTGAGAGAAGTGTCAAAGAATGGGTTCCAGCAGCCGAGAGAGGTGTCAGAGAATGGGTTCCACGAATGTTTCCAGCAGCCGAAAGAGATGTCAAAGAATGGGTTCCACGAATGTTTCCAGCAGCTGAGAGAAGTGTCAGAGAATGGGTTCCACGAATGTTTCCAGCAGCTGAGAGAAGTGTCAAAGAATGGGTTCCACGAATGTTTCCAGCAGCTGTTTTCACGTTGCCAAAGTGTGTAGTTGCCGAAGAGAACTACTTTGAAGGAAATTTGAAGGGTGTAAATAATTCTTATGTAACTTATTTCTATACAATCCACTAATTCCGAGAACTTTTTGAAGCTAACTCGTACTACAGGCTGTGGACTGAGTCTGGTGTTCAACAGATGCCACCTTGATTACCTGTATTTCTGCATCATATGAATGATAGAATTTCTCGGTTGGTGCGCTTGACTGTATCCCTAATGTTGTTTGGGTTTTCTACGTACACTCCCGCTCCTACTTTCTTTACTGCATCCTGTGCTGACGCATCTTGTGCTGACGCATCTGTGCAGACTCTGACCCAGAGGTCTTGTAACCCCTCAACGACCCCTATCCATGAGAATAAAGACGTACGATCGTAGCAGTAACTGCCAACTTATATAGCAATGGCAATTTGCTTCAAAATTCGATCGTATTTTCAGGTTTACTTTTGAAGTCCTTTCTTTTTCTTCTTCTTCTTCTTCTTCTTCTTCTTCTTCTTCTTCTTCTTCGTTCATCCTCAGATCAAGGTTCCGGTTTTTCTTACATCCTCAGATCAAGGTCTCAGTCTCTCTTACAAAGGACACCGTTGTTTGTAAGGCTGTTTCATCTCCATACAGCTTTTGTCTCATATCTGTCTCACGAGGCCAGTTTTGTTCTCTCTTTTCCTGCGTGAGCGTGCAGCTTTGCAGGATGTGTTCCACGGTCATGATATGCTCCCCACATGGACATATGTCATCTGTCCCAATCCTCATTTTGTTGTAAAGATGACCCTTCAGTCTGTTGTGCCCAGTTCTAAGTCTGAAGATGATGACTTGCTCTTCTCTAGTTAAGTTAAAGTAACTGTCTTATTTTCGGAAGTCGGGGTGTTGATCAGCCCATTTTCCCCTGAAGTTGGCTTTAATTATGGTCTTGGCCTCATTATATGTGATACTCAGGTCTGTTCGTGAGGAAGCTCCTCCATTCTTTGCTAGTGAAGTCCTTTCGAATATTCTTCTTCTTCTTCTACTACGTTCTCAATCTCCCGCTACCAAGCCCTAAAAAGACCTTTACAAGTTTCGAATCAGACGCAAATAGAAAAATCTAGAATTCAGTATCCAAACTTTCAAACCAGCAACTCAGAAATAAACCACAAACGAACAAAAAAAACTACCAGAAATTCCCCAAATCCTCGCTGCGAACACGACACTAAACCCTGTCTGACCTGGAAACGCCATATTGTGACATATGTTTGTAAGCTGTTCGTGTGAGGTTGGAGGTCCTAAAGATCTGAGTCCTGTGTTCCAGGCAGAGCGTGTACCCAGGTCCTGGGATCTTCCTTTCTTAATTCTTGACATCTTTCAGTTTATGTCGCTACATTCTTAAATGAGGCAATTTGAATTGAATAAGACAGACACAAAATGAGAAAGTCAATGAAGGAATTTTTTAATGTCTGAATTAGGAAGCCGCGTAGTGCAGTGGTTAGCGCCCTGACTTCGCATCTGAGTGGTCCTGGGTTCATTCCCCAGTTGAAGCGAAAATGTGTTTTTTTTCCAGACCGCAACGGCTCCCCAACGGTTCCTGGGTCGACCCAGCCTTAAATGGGTACGGGTTCAGTTCGGGAAGTAAAAGCGGACTACATCCCTCATATAGCCTAGCCTTTGAAATGTGAGATCGCTAACATCTCACTCCCCTACGGCATTAAAGCTATGGGTTACTTTACTGAAGACAGTAATAAATAAAAGAGTGATTGAAAGACCTTCAACAACAATTGATCACTTTCATCAAAAAACAGCTTCCGAATCATCATTAATCTCATCTCATCGTCTCGTCTCGCCTCTCCTTTTTTCTCGTCACGCCTTGCCTCGCCTCTCTCGTTGTCTCTCATCTCATCCCTCTCATCGTCTCGTCTCGCCTCTCCTTCTTTCTCGTCACGCCTTGCCTCGCCTCTCTCGTTGTCTCTCTTCTCGTCGTTCCTCTCGCCTCTTCTCTCGTCTAGACTTGCCTCTTCTACCACCTCTTCTCTTGTCACGTCTTCCGTCTAGATTCGTTTCTACACTCGTCTCTGGACTCACCTCTTCTGTCTTATCTCGTATCTTCTCTCGTCACAGTCTCTCAATCTCGTCTCATCTCTTCTATCATCTCGTCTCTCCTCTCGTTTCTTCTCATATCGTCTCTCGTCTCTTAACTTAACTTCTTTATACTGGTTTAGTAGACTCTGCAGAGTCTGTATACAACCAGTTTCATTGACATCACCGTGCCATAGAAACTATGCGCATCCAATCTATTCTTAAATGCATTAATTGTCCCTGCCTCTACTACCTCCTGTGGCAATGCATTCCAAGCATTCACAACTCTCTGACTAAAATAAAAGTTCCTAACATCTAATCTAGACCTTTCTTTAGTTAACTTGTAGCTATGCCCTCTTTTTCTTGTAGGTGGCTGTATTTTAAAAAACTTGTTATAGTCTAATTAATCCGTTCCTTTGATTATCTGACATATGGATGGGAAAGCTGGAAGACAACAAAAGCACTGGAAAACAAAATAAATGTCTTTAAAAACAAATGTCTAGGAAAATTATTGAACATATATGCTGAGACCAATTCATAACTAATGACTCGATAAGAACAGAGACAAACCATCTATACGTGTCGACCATCATCCCGAAAAAAAGGACACATTCATAAGAAAAGAGGGAGACCTAAGGACACACTCAGAAGAAAAGAGGGAGACCTAAGGACACACTCAGAAGAAAAGAGGGAGACCCAAGGATACACTCAGAAGAAAAAAGGGAGAGTTAAGGACACACTCAGAAGAAAAGAGGGAGACCTAAGGACACACTCAGAAGAAAAGAGGGAGACCCAAGGAAACACTCAGAAGAAAAGAGGGAGACCCAAGGACACACTCAGAAGAAAAGAGGGAGACCCAAGGACACACTCAGAAGAAAAGAGGGAGACCCAAGGACACACTCAGAAGAAAAGAGGGAGACCCAAGGACACACTCAGAAGAAAAGAGGGAGACCCAAGGACACACTCAGAAGAAAAGGGGGAGACCTAAGGACACACTCAGAAGAAAAGAGGGAGACCCAAGGACACACTCAGAAGAAAAGAGGGAGACCCAAGGACACACTCAGAAGAAAAGAGGGAGACCCAAGGACACACTCAGAAGAAAAGGGGGAGACCCAAGCACACAGAAGAAAAGAGGGAGACCCAAGGACACACTCAGAAGAAAAGAGGGAGACCCAAGGACACAGAAGAAAAGAGGGAGACCCAAGGACACACTCAGAAGAAAAGAGGGAGACCCAAGGACACAGAAGAAAAGAGGGAGACCCAAGGACACACTCAGAAGAAAAGGGGGAGACCTAAGGACACACTCAGAAGAAAAGAGGGAGACCCAAGGAAACACTCAGAAGAACAATGATCCAAGACGGCTCAACTACGGGCCGCAGCACCATTCAAGATCTAAAAACAGGGGCGTCACACCGTTCCAACTGGGGATCAGCTGTTTCTGCCTTATATCCGTAAATGGCAGGCAAAGAACATAAGATAAATAGAGAGGTAGATGTGTACATTTTGAACATCAATGCAATTTTCTCCTCAGAGGCAACAACTTTTCAAATCGCTTTGGTATTACGTCCCCATTTTTTGGTGGGGTTAGCACTTCCCTTCCTCGCCGTCTTCCCTTCCCTGGCTGTATGCATTTCCTATTTTCACCTGGGTAAACTTAAATGGTTTGTTGAAACATACATTTTAAGCCTGGAAAAAAAGATTAAACTCTCTGTTACTCACAAGCTAAACCTTTTACAGAAAGTATACCTGCCACCCCTACTCAAGCTACATATTCGACTAGCCTCTATCATTTCCGTCTTGGACATCGACACGCCCAGATTACCCTAGAACATGGAACCCATATATCTCCACTTTAACAAGAGTCCTATTAATATCACAGAAACACAAAATAATCTAGGTCAGATCGTCCTGTGACCAGGATCTGATTAACAGCTTCACGTGGTAGACAGATCTGTTAGCATCGGATAGACTGTCAACAGTTTCGCTCACGTGAATCTGGCCGCATAAATTATCATCTTTCTATTTCCGAATGTGTGACGAATTGCAGTAAACACTGGAATACCAATGCCGGCTGTAAAACACACGAAAAATGTTTCTCTTCTATAATGGGGTGTAGAGTCTTCTACCTTACTTACTTAGACCCTCCTCTTCTATCATGGGGTGTAGAGAGTCTTCTACCTTACTTACTTAGACCCTCCTCTTCTACCCTGGTGTGTAGAGTCTTCTACCTTACTTACTTAGACCCTCCTCTTCTACCCTGGAGTGTAGAGTCTTCTACCTTACTTACTTAGCCACTCCTCTTCTATCATGGGGTGTAGAGTCGTCTACCTTACTTACTTAGCCACTCCTCTTCTACCCTGTTGTGTAGAGTCTTCTACCCTGGAGTGTAGAGTCTTCTGCCCTGGTGTGTAGAGTCTCCTACCTTACTTACTTAGCCACTCCTCTTCTACCCTGGAGTGTAGAGTCTTCTGCCCTGGTGTGTAGAGTCTTCTACCTTACTTACTTAGCCACTCCTCTTCTACCCTGGAGTGTAGAGTCTTCTGCCCTGGTGTGTAGAGTCTTCTACCTTACTTACTTAGCCACTCCTCTTCTACCCTGGAGTGTAGAGTCTTCTGCCCTCGTGTGTAGAGTCTTCTACCTTACTTAGCCACTCCTCTTCTACCCTGGAGTGTAGAGTCTTCTGCCCTGGTGTGTAGAGTCTTCTACCTTACTTACTTAGCCACTCCTCTTCTACCCTGGAGTGTAGAGTCTTCTGCCCTGGTGTGTAGAGTCTTCTACCTTACTTACTTAGCCACTCCTCTTCTACCTTGGAGTGTAGAGTCCTACCAGAAAGACCACCAGACCATTCTATCCCCTGTCTTCCTCTTGGCCTAATCTAATACTTACTCACTTCCCCTGTCCAAGCACCACGTTATATATCTTGCATCCAGTATCCAGCGACATGGATTGCCTTGTCAGTTACCTCCAGTATGTCGCACCTATTGCATGTTTCCTGGAGGTTGGGGCAGGTCATCATGTGTCATCATCTGTGTATCCCCATCCCTTCATATTCCTCTTGCACCGTGATTCACAAGTTCGGAGTCTGCTCAGCGACTTCCATGTTGTGTATGGTAGATGATGTCCAGGAGCAGGTTCCTCCCGAAGTTCCATCTCTGGGGCCTGCACCAATTCGTGCCACCTCTCGATACGGCGACTTTCAGGGTTTGTATGCATGGGGTTTGTTGTTTTTAGAAAGCTATGTCTGGATTTGAGTCTTGTGCTCTGTACCTGATGTCCAAACATTAGGTGCCTTGCGTCGTGCTCCTGTTTTTCTCATTCGATTTCTGCTGCGACACTTCTTCGGATCTCGGGGGGTGCTATGCCAATTATGGGGAATATTTTATCAATGGGGGTGGGTTTTAGGTACCCTGATACTATCCGACCAGCCTCATTTATTGCTGTATCAACAAATTTCACACGAACAGAGGTTTTCCAGACTGGCGCAGCGTATTCAGCTACGGAGAAACACAAGGCAAGTCTAGTCCAATGCCTCAGACTGTCTAATGTTGTCATTCCCATGAAGTTTCGCTCGCAGTGAAGGTTTTGATCCCTGACTCTTTGCTTCACTCGATAACCGCAGTAGCCGATCTTCTTTCATTTCACAGACGTGGCCAAACCCCCGGGGTTCATATTGCTCCACTCGAGTTTGCAAGGGCTGGGGTTCAAGATCTTGTCATCATGTCTGATTACGGACCTTGCCTGATCTTATTAATTGAACAACCTTTCTTAGCTATTTTATCTTCTACTGAGGGATACTCTTTTTTGTGGAACGCCAAAGAGAATGCCTGATCTATCTAACTTCAATGGGTAATTAGCGAGAGGTAGGGAATTGATGAACAATTATTTTGTGCCATCCTCCATTGATGTTTTATATTATTTGTACTGCAGTCCATCACAAAGAAATAAGATATGCAGCTAGATTAACGTGAACGAAAGCGCGAGGCTATCAGATCTGTCTGTCCTGCGATACTCGAATTCAGATCCTGTTCAGATCATGACTTGCCCCAAATATTTTTTATTCCAGAGAGATGAAACGGATTCTAGTTAACGTGAAATTGTGTTCGATGTTCGAGGAAATTTGGATCTGTCGAAATTCCAGATGTGAATATAAGGCTGTGGGTTGGAATGACAGATACAAGATAGTGGTGGGAGCGGTCATTTTATAAAATAGATTGTCCATTTCTGAGTGCGTAGGCATAGTGCTTGTCTATGGAGGTAAAACGTACGACTTCATTCTCAAGTCGGTCAAGTCTTCTCGAAGATTATTGGTCATTGTATGGGAAGGCTCAGGTAAGGTTTGGTGCAACAGACAAACCAAGACCGCAGCTCACCTCAGAGAGCCAAACATACTGACCAAGACACCACCTCGTGTCAGGACCAACTGAAATATACTGACAAAGACCTCATCTCACGTCGGGGTCAGGTGAAAAATACTGACCAAGTCCTCACCTCACGTCAGGAGAAACAATATGACCAAGACCTCACTTAACATCAGGGTCAGTTGAAACATACTGACCAAGACCTCATCTCAAGTCAGGGGAAACATACTGACCAAGACCTCACCTCACGTCAGGTGAAAAATACTGACCAAGACCTCACCTCACGTCAGGTGAAAAATACTGACCAAGACCTCATATCAAGTCCGGTGAAACATACTGACCAAGACCTCACCTCACTTAAGGTGAAACATTGACAAAGACCTCACCTCACGTCAGGGTCAAGTGAAACATACTGACCAAGACCTCACCTCACGTCAGGTGAAACATACTGACCAAAACCTCACCTCATGTCAGGGCCAGGTGAAATATACTGACCAAGACATCCCATCACGTCAGGTGAAACATACTGACCAAGACCTCACCTCATGTCAGGCCCAGGTGAAACATATTGACCAAGACCTCGCCTCACGTCAGGGTCAGGTGAAACATACTGATCAAGACCTCTCCTCGCGTTAGGTGAAACATACTGACCAAGACCTGACCTGACGTCAGGTGAAATATACTGACCAAGACCTCACCTCATAGGGTCAGGGGAAACATACTGACCAAGACATCACCTCACGTAAGTGTAAAATGCAACATACTGACCAATATTTCGGTTTCTGCCAAAGCCAGGTAAAACGGATTGACAAAGTTCGTGCTACACATCAGGGTAAGGTGCAACATACTGACCAAGACCTGATTATGTCAAGTCACGGGCCAACATACTGACCAAGACCTGACTTTATGTCAAGTCACGGACCAACATACTGACCGAAACCTGACTTTATGTCAAGTCACGGACCAACATACTGGCCAAGACCTCAGAAATGTTAAGTCAAGGACCAACATACTAACCAAGACCTGACTTTATGTCAAGTCACGGACCAACATACTGACCAAGATCTGACTTTATGTCAAGTCACGGACCAACATACTGACCGGTACCTGACTGTATTTTAAGTCACGGACCAACACACTGACCAAGACCTCAGCTGACGTCTAAGCCAGGTTCAACACAATGACCAAGACGCCTCGTCCACCCTAGACGCTCTCGTTCACCAAGAAGAAAAACCTCCCACAGGAAATCCAGATCAGTGATTGACAAATCCATCAGACACAAGGACACCTGGTGACGTATACGGGCAATCACAAATTCCATTCACTTTACAATTTATTCTACCAACAGGCTATTGGATATTCGATTTCTGTTCTTTACCAAAGAATCGACATCACTGCGCTCAGGGCATACCCATAGGTGCTTAGTCTCTCTCAGTAAATAGTGAAGGGTGGATATGGATACTGATGGTTCGTGCAGCTCAATGATTGTACACACTTTTGCTCCGTCCTCTATTGCTGATTCATATATTGTCGTGACGTTATTTATCAGAAAGTCAAGGATAGACTTCAAAACTTCACTCCTATCCACATCTCGTGTACCCATAATTGGTGCCTGTGAGGCGAGGAGGTCAGCTTATTTGTTGCCCTGAACCCCAGAATAACCAGGGCAATACATCCACACCAGCCCTGCAGGTTTGAGGCCACTACAGCTGCCCTCCACTCGTGCGTTAGCCAGCCCTTCTGAACCTTCCGAGGTAAGGATTGTCGTCTGACACAATGACTGCTCTATTAAAGAGCAAAACATACTGATCAGACATGTTAGTCAGGGTCAGGGTAAACATTCTGATTAGGCATGTTAGTCAGGGTCAGACAAAACATACTGATCAGACATGTTAGTCAGGGTCAGACAAAACATACTGATCAGACGTGTTAGTCAGGGTCAGGGTAAACATACTGATTAGGCATGTTAGTCAGGGTCAGACAAAACATACTGATCAGACATGTTAGTCAGGGTCAGACAAAACATACTGATCAGACGTGTTAGTCAGCGTCAGACAAAACATACTGATCAGACGTGTTAGTCAGGGTCAGACAAAACATACTGATCAGACGTGTTAGTCAGCGTCAGACAAAGCATACTGATCAGACATGCTAGTCAGGGTCAGACAAAATATACAGGTCAATACCCCAACCTCACTTACATGTAGGTATTATTGAAAACGGACTGTTTTCATGGCATTCTGGCTAACGAGGTACGGAATCGACGTGATCCCCACAGTAGTGAGCGGCACGGAGATGAATGCAATCATAGCACAATCCATTGGGGCACCCCCGTCAATCGTTATCAGAACCCTCTGGATGTGAGGCGACCTAGATCTAATGCCCTTTTACTTAGACATCTTCACAGACTGCAGATGTTTAATAGAGGCAATTCAATAAACAAACAACGAACCGCTGTTATAAGAAATCAGAGAAGAACTAGGAAAACTCCAGAGATCCTCAACAATAGCGCTACAATGGCTATCGGTTCATTGCGGAATCACAGGAAATGAGAGAGCTGACACTCTAGCAAAAGATGGCAGTAAAAAGCCATAATTTAATCGAGTACCGTACAGAGAGGTCAAGAACATCACCAGAAATCAGTATACACACCAATGGAGAGAAGACAGAAACATAAGCAGTACGCCAGACCCAATTCACCAACTCAAAAGAAACCAACAAACTACCTTATTTCGCCTGAGAACTGGACACTGCAGACTACTAGAACATCTTTACCGACTGAAGATCTCACACACCGATGAGTGACCGTGGGGAACAGGATACCAGAACCCTGAGCATTTTCTACAGGAATGCCCAATCTATATGGAAATGAGATGCCCGACCTGGCCAGGGGGTGCGGAGCTGAGACAATAGCTGTGGGGCAGCCTCTCCGACTTGGGGAAGGCTACAGACTTCATCATGGCGACCAGCCTACAGATTTAGCATGGCCAAAATATCCTGAACGCAAAGAAGAAGAAAAATGTCTTTTTCATGGCAAAAAAAAGAGAAATTTAACTCATTGTGGGCATTCACATCAACCACAAGAAGGTCTCTGATAGTTATCTCAGAGCTGCAATAACTACATCCATCTCGAATCTCTCACTAGAGGCTGCTGTCCTGTATGCCCCACTGTTTTTTTTTTTCTATTGGACTGGCCTCAGGCAAACATCTCAGTGCGCAGCAATACACAATTAACCTTGAACTCCTAAAACTGAATGACACACAGACGCACTCCATATATGCGAACTCAAAACAGAGACAAAAACATAGCCCGAAATATTAACCCAGGAGATTGAGGAAGCTGTAAAAACAAAAAGCCCAAACCGTAAGCTGCCGGCGCGGGCGGAATAAGCTGGGAGGCAACTAAAGCTTGTGTATTATTAGGAGTAAAATAGTTACATATAATTTTGTCCGCGGCTTAGGAGAAAAGAAGGGTCCATGAAGACTGGCAGAAAGCTATGACAGTGCCAATGTGGAAGAAAACAGAAAGAAACAAAAGTGCGATAACCTAATGGGGGATATCGCGTGGAAGACACACCGGAAAACTGTACGCGAAAATCCTGAAGTAGAGAATTCGGGCGATCCTCGAACCACATCTGAGTGGGGCTGAATTTGGTTTCCGACATGGCAGGAGCTCCACAGACGCTCTATCCACCCTGGGACAAACATCGAATACAATCGGAAACTCAACTTGGCTTTCATAGATCAGGAAAGGGCTTTCTATAGAGTTGACAGAAATAAACTATGGGACATCCTAGACGACTAGGGAGTACAAGGGCGGCTGTTAGAGAATATTTGAGCACAGTACCACGGGCGTCAAAGTATTGTAAGAACAGATAAGAAGGGAGATAACAACCGGGGAAAGACAAGGGTGTGTGTTCTCCCCCCTACTCTTCAACTCGTAAATAGACAGAATAACGCTGGAGACCAAAATAGAGCATCGGTCAAGACATGCAGAGGAAGACAGGACAGATAGACAGAATACCGCTGGAGACCAAAATAGAGCATCGGTCAAGACATGCAGAGGAAGACAGGACAGATAGACAGAATAACGCTGGAGACCAAAATAGAGCATCGGTCAAGACATGCAGAGGAAGACAGGACAGATAGACAGAATAACGCTGGAGACCAAAATAGAGCATCGGTCAAGACATGCAGAGGAAGACAGGACAGAGGCTGATCAGTTAAACCAACTTCTTTTTGCAGGTGATCAATGTCTACTTGAGGAGAGTGAAGATGATCTACAGCAACATCTGACTGCGCTCAGCTCTGTGTGTGAAAGATACAGTATGAGAATTAACACATCCAAAACAGAATCTATGCAGATAATCAGATCGCTTGAACACGTGAACATTATGGTAAACGGGACAAGTGCAGGAGTTCAAGTACTTGGCCAGTGTTTTCACACAGGATGGAGGTTTAGATAGAGGGATTAAGATCAGGTGCCAAAAAGCAAATGCGATCGCATACCAGCTGTCACCATTATTGAAACACCCTAACATAAACATGTCATACCAGCTGTCACCATTATTGAAACACCCTAACATAAACATGTCATACCAGCTGTCACCATTATTGAAACACCCTAACATAAACATGTCATACCAGCTGTCACCATTATTGAAACACCATAACATAAACATGTCATACCAGCTGTCACCATTATTGAAACACCCTAACATAAACATGTCATACCAGCTGTCACCATTATTGAAACACCCTAACATAATCATGTCATACCAGCTGTCACCATTATTGAAACACCCTAACATAAACATGTCATACCAGCTGTCACCATTATTGAAACACCCTAACATAAACATGTCATACCAGCTGTCACCATTATTGAAACACCCTAACATAAACATGTCATACCAGCCGTCACCATCATTGAAACACCCTAACATAAACATGTCATACCAGCTGTCACCATTATTGAAACACCCTAACATAAACATGTCATACCAGCTGTCACCATTATTGAAACACCCTAACATAAACATGTCATACCAGCTGTCACCATTATTGAAACACCCTAACATAAACATGTCATACCAGCTGTCACCATTATTGAAACACCCTAACATAAACATGACATATCAGCTGTCGCCATTATTGAAACACCCTAACATAAACATTTCATACCAGCTGTTACCATTATTGAAACACCCTAACATAAACATGTCATACCAGCTGTCACCATTATTGAAACACCCTAACATAAACATGTCATACCAGCTGTCACCCTTATTGAAACACCCTAACATAAACATGTCATACCAGCCGTCACCATTATTGAAACACCCTAACATAAACATGTCATACCAGCTGTCACCATTATTGAAACACCCTAACATAATCATGTCATACCAGCTGTCACCATTATTGAAACACCCTAACATAAATATGTCATACCAGCTGTCAGCATTATTGAAACACCCTAACATAAACATGTCATACCAGCTGTCACCATTATTGAAACACCCTAACATAAACATGTCATACCAGCTGTCACCATTATTGAAACACCCTAACATAATCATGTCATACCAGCTGTCACCATTATTGAAACACCCTAACATAAACATGTCATACCAGCTGTCACCATTATTGAAACACCCTAACATAAACATGTCATACCAGCTGTCACCATTATTGAAACACCCTAACATAAACATGTCATACCAGCCGTCACCATTATTGAAACACCCTAACATAAACATGTCATACCAGCTGTCACCATTATTGAAACACCCTAACATAAACATGTCATACCAGCTGTCACCATTATTGAAACACCCTAACATAAACATGTCATACCAGCCGTCACCATTATTGAAACACCCTAACATAAACATGTCATACCAGCTGTCACCATTATTGAAACACCCTAACATAATCATGTCATACCAGCTGTCACCATTATTGAAACACCCTAACATAAATATGTCATACCAGCTGTCAGCATTATTGAAACACCCTAACATAAACATGTCATACCAGCTGTCACCATTATTGAAACACCCTAACATAAACATGTCATACCAGCTGTCACCATTATTGAAACACCCTAACATAAACATGTCATACCAGCTGTCACCATTATTGAAACACCCTAACATAAACATGTCATACCAGCTGTCACCATTATTGAAACACCCTAACATAAACATGTCATACCAGCCGTCACCATTATTGAAACACCCTAACATAAACATGTCATACCAGCTGTCACCATTATTGAAACACCCTAACATAAACATGTCATACCAGCTGTCACCATTATTGAAACACCCTAACATAAACATGGCATATCAGCTGTCGCCATTATTGAAACACCCTAACATAAACATGTCATACCAGCTGTCACCATTATTGAAACACCCTAACATAAACATGGCATATCAGCTGTCGCCATTATTGAAACACCCTAACATAAACATGTCATACCAGCTGTTACCATTATTGAAACACCCTAACATAAACATGTCATACCAGCTGTCACCATTATTGAAACACCCTAACATAAACATGTCATACCAGCTGTCACCATTATTGAAACACCCTAACATAAAAATGTCCACAAAAAGATTCCTGATCAACAGAATATTCATGCCAACTCACTGTTACCAGCGCCAAACATGGACTTTAACAAAAACTCTAGATAGAAAGATCGCGAGATGGGACACGAGATGCCTCAATCAAGGAGAGACAGAATGCTCAATGAAGATGTGGGAAGAATAGCCGAAGCAAGGTTCTGCTCTGGATGAGGAGTGAACCAAGTGGTTCGGCCACCTAAAGAGAATGCATCCTGACCAACTACCACTGTGCGCTTATAACGCACAACGTTCTGGTTTCCGCAACCATGGCAGACCGAGAACTAGATGGACAGGAAATGTTGCGGATATTCTAAATCGTCATTAGATGACGACGACATTAGCGACACGTGGACCCTGGACAGAAAACTACGGCTCCCCACGCTGCTCGCGGAACAAGTGGATCAGACAAGACTATACAGCTAGGGAATAGGCCGGGACGAGCAAGCAAGAAAAAGGCGGGACGGTCTAGAAACACAATTTTGAGAACTCGCAAATAACACTCTTTAGCACGGAATCTCCGACTGCAGATACACGTATTAGACAACCATTATCATTACTGTAAACATGTCATTCGGTAATCATCTGAAAGTGGGCGTTTGTCCGGCTAACGATCAATCCATTCTTTCTTCTTCTTCTTAATCTTCTCATTCTTTGCTCTTCTTCTTCTACATCTCCTTCTCCTCCTTCTTCTTCTTCTCCCTCCATCTTCTTTCTCTTCTTCTTCTTCATCTTCTTCTCCTTCTTCTTCTTCTTCTTATTATTATTCTTCTACTTTGTTTTCTTATTCGTCTTCTTCTTCCTCTTTTTCTTCTTCTTTTTCTTCTTCTTCTTCCTTTTTGCACTTTTTCTGTTTCTTCCTCTTGTTCCTCTTCTTCTTCTTCTACTTCTAATTCTTCTTCTTCTTCTTCTTCTTCGTCTTCTTCTTCTTCTTCATCTTCTTCTTCTTCAATTGTCGTCTCACTATCTACCCAGTGTCTTTCGCTCCTCTCGTAGCCCGAGTAATATTTTCCCCGATTGTACGCCAGACCCTCGACTACCCTAAAAGTAAATTAACACATAGCATTACTGCCGTAGGGGTGTGAGGTGTCAGCGATCTCAAAGGCTCGGCTATATGAGGACGGTAGCCATCTTCTGTCCCTCGCCCCTTTGACTTCCCGGACTGAAACGGTACCCATTTAAGGCTGGGTCGACCCAGTTGCCGTTGCCGTCGGAAAAAAACATTTCCGCCTTAACTGAGGAATGAACCCAGGACCACTCAGATGCGAAGCTAGCTCGCTGACCACTGCGCAACGTACGACAATTTGTTTTGTTTTTTTAACGGCAAGTTTCGTTTTCGCTATCCATCTCCCCATTTTTTTTATCTACCTTATTATCTTCCTGGCGTTCTCCTGTAGAACGTTGCATGAACAATGTGTTTTTTTTTCTTGTTAGGCCTGCAAATGACTTCTCTGTCTGCTTGTTTCCCTCGCCAACACTCACATCTGGAGAGCAATATTTCCTGGATTCCTCTCATTACATTATCCCACTTAATTCATTAGATGCCTTTGGGGGAGGCGACAACCGTCTCTCGCGTGTCGTCTGTGTGGGCGTTGATGTGTTCCATGCGTGCCTCTGTAGTGTTTTATTTAAAGCAGCAATCGGTTTTCGTGTACGGATAGATCAAAGTGCAGTGTGACATTTTAGATCCAAACACGGTGTAACTTTCAGGTTCATGTCCTAGAAAACATGATCCACGACTCTCTGGGATGAGTACAGCCGTGCGCCACATAACGTCCTATGGGAAAACGTCCGTCTGAATACGTCTGTTGTTCCATAAGTTTTACGCGAGTACAAATAGAATGAAAGATTACAACAGAGTTATCAGGACCCTTGGAAGGGAACGCGGAGAGTGGTGCAACGGGAGGGGGGAGTTTAAGGTTACCCAACTCATAAATCATAACACGCAGTACAGTGATATCATCATATATACCGATAGATAGGTGTTGTTATCCTATAGTTGCTGAGCAAGCCTGCTCTTGGCAGCCAAATGCCATTCTTATACAGGTCTTCTTCAGTTGTTTCACTGCTCCGTACAGTGTGTTGGAAATTTTTGGCAGTGCTTGTAAGAATCTTTTACTCATGTCCGCAAGCGCCTTGCACTCAATGAGTAGATGTCGAAGTGTTTCATCAGGATGAGAGCAATGTCTGCACAAGGGCAGGTGCTGGGGAGTGATGCGGTTCAAGTGGCTATTGATTCTGGTATGTCCTGTTCGGGACTGAAAGATGAGACTTTAATCTCTTCTATGTAGTTTATTTATGTCATTACTTATTGGCTGTGACATTTCGTTAAACACACTGCGACCTGTTGTTCCCGTCGCCCACCTGTTCAGCCAAAATCCCCTGCTATCATTCTGAATAATTCGTTGTATTCTGTGGTTAATGCAGGGTCTTTCCAATTGTAGTTTAGACCGACAGATATATTGTTCCTCTAATTACGACCAAATAGGCAAGTTCATATTTTCTCTGCCCCACACTTCTTGGATTCTAATTTGGCCACCAATTTTTCCACTAGACTCTTATCTGCCACTGTTACAATCCACCGTTTTTTTGCTATTTGAAAAAGCGGTCCTGCCATTAATATGAGACGTGTTCAAATGAAACCGGATCTAACTGCACCAAGTAAATATACGTACGATGCTCATGATGGCGTAACTTCTGGTGTAAACAGCATATACCAACCGTCAAGTTTGCAACATTTCATTATCCTCCGACTCATAGTTACCTCAGCAGACCGTTGAAAACATGGCGGGTGTGATACGCAATCCGTCCAGAGTTGACCAGCGAGCGGTGATTCGGTTTCTAACATCTGAAGGATGTCGACCAGTTGACATTCATCGCAGAATGTTAGTCAGGGTCAAGCAAAACATACTGGCCAAGACCCTCGCCTTGGCTTCAACGTAGCCCTTCCTGGAAACTGGTTGTTTTCATGGAAGCCTGGCTAACGAGGTAAGGGATCAACATGATCCCTGTAGTAGTGAGCGACACGCAGATGAAGCCAAGCATGACACAACCGCCTGGAGCACCCCGATTCATCTTTATCAGCACGCTCGGGATGTAAGGAAAACTACTGCAACCCGTCACTTAACGTCCTTTTCAGGGCGCACAAAAGAGTAAACCTACTCATTGTGGGCATTCACAAACAACAACAACAACAACAACAACAACATATATTGTTATAGTGTGTGTCCTTGCTAAATATGGAATAGAGAGGATTGCATGAGAAATAGAGAAATGTAAATTATCTAAATATACTCCATTTCTAAAAACAGTACAGAAGTACAAAACATACAACAAATAACAACAACAACATACAATTACTCGAAATAAACGAGATTTTTCTCAATATGAACAGCTAATCCATATGTTTTATTGATTGTAACAGACCTGTTTAGAAATTGCATCCATTTATGAATTGATCTAATGTTGATCTAACCTGACATTGGTCTAACATATGACAATTTTGAGAATTATTGTTACCTGACGCGGAAACGCCCACCTTCTAACTTTAAACAGGTAACATTTCATATTTTACAAATATTTCTGGAATCATGTTCTCCGCGTTAGTTATTTATAACCAAACACCGGAAGAAAAGATCTACATTCGTTACCGAGTCATATAAAACGTCTATCAAATTGAAAACGAAACAAAACGTATGTTTACAAATTCAATATTTACTTGATTCGACAACGCCCACTTTTTCTGAAGAATTGACTTACCTGTCAAAATAATTCAGATTTTTTGGAAGAATTATCTCAAGAGCTAAAATTAAGTGTTCATTTTCTGGAAGAATTATCTCAAGAGCTAATATTAAGTGTTAATTTTCTGGAAGAATTATCTCAAGAGCTAATATTAAGTGGTCATTTTCTGGAAGAATTATCTCAAAAGCTAATATTAAGTGTCCATTTTCAGAAATAGTTTCAAACTAATCGCTTTTTGTGCAGAAAATAGGTTTGATCGACACGCGAGATTCGTTATATGTAAAAAAATTTAGTGACTTAAATATTTAGCAAATAATTGTTCAACAACAACTGTTTAACCATCATCTTTGTTTTTTGCATGAAACGAAACTTCAAGAATTAACTCAGGTTTACGAAGTATTTCCGCATAAACCTCAGTTAATTTTTAAGTTTAATAAGGAAATACGAGATATAATTAAAAGAGCAACAAGGCGTTATGAAGAAGTCTTGGCAACTGTCAAAAGAAGGAAACTCGCTGTGTACGGTCACATATCGAATCATATGGTCTTGAAAATACGAAAAAGGTGCAAGGCAGACGACGAAAAGTTCGTATTTAAAAGAAATGTGAAGACAACATAAAGAATAAACCAATCTCCAACCAGAAAAGGCACAGACAGCGGCCGCTGACAGAGAAGGGTAGCGTGGTGTTGTGAGAATGTTTTCATGTGTGTCTCAACGACCTCACCGGTTACGGGATGACCTGAACTCACCTTATGAATTCTCTAAAATGTCTGTCACGCAATAACACAAAAATATATGTATCATAAAAAGCATAATCTTAAAGTCACCGACTCCTGACAGTGGCCTGTCCTACTGAATGAGCTAAGAAGGACGCCAAATTTACTGATGCCGTGTCATTCATGCGCGTCACTAATTAGCAGACGAGGCATTTTGCTATATCCTGCAGCCATATTTACTTCCGCAGTTTACACACGCTTGACTGGATTTCTTCTAAATGCAAAATAAAATAAATATGTTAGATCAAAGATCACAAAAATTGAGACTGAAAATACGAAATGAAAATAAACCTAAAAGATTATGAGAATAAATGCAAATAACAGAAACCCGTATTGTGTTTGGAGACATACTTCTACAAGATGCGGTATCCAGTTTCATAATTCTCGTAGATTCTGCACTGCTTATCAGTCAATGTGCCAAAACAAAACCCAAAAGTTGGTCTTCGTTCCACATCAGAAACCATTTATTGTATTTGCTATAACAATTCCACACTGGCATCGCAGACATAAATTAGTATGAAATAAAGTGGGTTTTAAAAATTAATTTAATATTTTCAAAATATATCAAAGTTTTCCATGGGACGAAAATATCTCTACAAGAAATTCAATGAACAACTTCTTCCTGAAAAACAATCAGGGATCAAATGTAACTTTTCACATCCGACAAAAAATTCTCAACGTGCCAGGTCCTTGATGCAACCGGAGCGGTTAGCTAATGGTATCATATATTTAAATAAAATATTTTGTATATTTTGTAAGCAAGATTGCGCTCTGGTCCCTACTCTGTTCGGAATATTCTGTTACTGAAGCTTGTATTTGGTGACACAAAAAAATGGAATCTGATTTTACATTTGGTCAGATGGTCGACTGTTTAACATTACAAGGCTTAAAGCCAATGCAAAGATCAGGCGAGATCATCACCAGGGACTTGCTTTTTGCTGATGATGCTGCAATTGTCACCCACAGTCAGCAGGAACTTCAGAGGTTTCTGGATCGCTTCTCACAGGATTGCACAATTTTGGTCTGACAGTAAGCTTCAACAAAACAAATGTGTTGTGACATGAAGTAGATGCCACGCGAACTCTTAGCATTTATAAATATGGAGGGGTAGCTTTGCTGAACCAATCAAACAGCTTGTCCATCTGGGGTAGTTCTCTCGCCGCCGCGATTGACTATAACCCAGTATTCGTACAGCGATCTCTGTCCCGCCAGACGGAGCGATAGCGCGGGCTTGCCGAAAACGCTCGCCCGCCTTTACCCGTATAGGTATCTGGACGCGGTTTGTTTTGTTGTGCCCTCCGCGGAGATGCGCTACTCTGGTCCGTATCGAGACACTTTGACAGTCGGTGGTGATTTTTCGAAGGCTTATAGCAGACCTCGACAATTCGTCTCGCTGGTGGTCAGACTCTCCCAAAGAGCTTGTGACCGGCAAATAGAAAGCAAGAATACAGCCTGAAGGCCCTGTCCTAGCCCGACCAACCCTCGGGAGAAGGGCAGGCCGGCAGGCGAAAATTGTCTCTAGTCCCAGTGAAATTCATCGCCGGGGCCGTTGGGATCCGTTCTGCACAGAGCGCTGCTATCCCTCCCCGAGCGAGCCCGGTCGGTCGGTCGGTCGTTCGTCTGGTGTGTTTACGGGCCCCTGTCAGGCGGTCCTAGGTCGACGGAGTGAGGGTCCGTCCTTCAGTCGGTGCCTGCGGCCGTCCCAGTGAGGCTTTTTACACATCAGTCGTCCTCCGGTGTGTGTGTGCTTCGTACGTCTCTGACAAATAGCTGGTTGATCTTGCCAGTAGTCATATGCTTGTCTCAAAGATTAAGCCATGCATGTCTAAGTTCACACTGTCTCACGGTGAAACCGCGAATGGCTCATTAAATCAGTCGAGGTTCCTTAGATGACACGATCCTACTTGGATAACTGTGGCAATTCTAGAGCTAATACATTCTTACCAAGCTCCGACCCTCGCGGAAAGAGCACTTTTATTAGTTCAAAACCAATCGTCGTTTCCCCTCGCGGCGTTGCGGCGTCCCGATTGGTGACTCTGGATAACTTTGTGCTTATCGCATGGCCTCATGCCGGCGACGCATCTTTCAAATGTCTGCCCTATCAAATGTCGATGGTACGTGATATGCCTACCATGTTTATAACGGGTAACGGGGAATCAGGGTTCTATTCCGGAGAAGGAGCATGAGAAACGGCTACCACAGCCAAGGAAGGCAGCAGGCGCGCAACTTACCCACTCCCGGCACGGGGAGGTAGTGACGAAAAATAACAAAATGGGACTCTTTCGAGGTCCCGTAATTGGAATGAGTACACTTTAAACCCTTTAACGAGGATCTATTGGAGGGCAAGTCTGGTGCCAGCAGCCGCGGTAATTCCAGCTCCAATAGCGTATATTAAAGTTGTTGCAGTTAAAAAGCTCGTAGTTGGATCTCAGGCGCAGGTGGGCGGTCCGGCTCGCGCCGGTTCACTGCCCGTTGTCTCCTGCCGTACCGTCTACCGGCTCTCTCCCACGGGTGCTCTTCGCTGAGCGTCCTGGGTGGCCGGCGAGTTTACTTTGAAAAATTAGAGTGTTCAAAGCAGGCCTCGGCTGCCTGAATAATGGTGCATGGAATAATGGAATAGGACCTCGGTTCTATTTTGTTGGTTTTCGGAACTGCGGGTAATGATTAACAGGGACAAACGGGGGCATTCGTATTGCGGCGTTAGACGTGAAAATCTTGGATCGCCGCAAGACGAGCTACGGCGAAAGCATTAGTCAAGAATGTTTTCATTAATCAAGAACGAAAGTCAGAGGCGCGAAGACGATCAGATAACGTCGTAGTTCTGACCATAAACGATGCCGACTAGCGATCCGCAGGAGTTGCTTCGATGACCCTGCGGGCAGTTTCTGGGAAACCAAAGTGTTTGGGTTCCGGGGGAAGTATGGTTGCGAAGCTGAAACGACAGAATTGACGGAAGGGCACCACCAGGAGTGGAGTCTGCGGCTTAATTTGACTCAACACGGCCAACGCTGAAATGATTGACAGGCCGAGAGCACTTTCGTTGGGTCTAATATGGAACGGGTGCTGGAATTAGACCCTCGGAAATATGGGGCTAAGCTCTCTGTGGCTCGATTTGCCCGCATTCAGTGTTCGATAAAGGAATTGACGAAAGGGCACCACCATGAGTGGAGCCTGCGGCTTAATTTGACTCAACACGCCAACACTATAACATGACTGACAGACTGAGAATACTTTCGTTGGGTCTAATAGTGAACGTGTGCTGGTATTAGACCCACGGAAGACAGGTCAGTTTTACCCTCTTAATGAAAGAGCGTCTGCTACAGTAATCCTGCTTAATCCTACAGAAACTGCAGGTTTCAGACACTTGGTCATGACTGACATATAAAAAAATCCCTCTATTGATTCGTTGGGTCTAATAGTGAACGGGTGCTGGTATTAGACCTTTGGAAGACAGGTCAGTCTTACCCTACAAATGACAGGGCATTGCTACGGTAATCCTGCTCAATTCGAGAGGAGTCGCAGACATTTGTCCACGTACTAGGCCCATAAGCCAATGGCGCGAGGCTACCATGTGAGGGATTACGGCCGAATGCCTCTAGGCCGGAATCCCGCCCTAAATCTCCGCACCACGGTGATGGGAGGCTTCGATATGGTTGGGACCTGGGGCTCGCGTCTTAGCCCGACCTGGTCGAGCCGCAGAAAGAGATCTCTGCCGTCCGCCGATCAAAGCGGGCGGGAAGCTGCGCGATACTCACCCCATACGGCGATGAGGTATGAAACCACTAGTAAAAGACTTAGTTCTCGGTCGGGGTGTCTTAAGCAGTAGATCAGCTACCTCACTGCGAACTGCTGATACTCAACCCTTGACCTTGAGATATGTCCGCACACCAGGCGAACTACATCTCCGTGCCATGACCAGGCTTGTCCCCTGGTCAAAGGCACTCTTTCGAGAGGAATCACAGGTCGCTGACATTTGGTCCACCTGCTTGGCTGATAAGCCAATGGTGCGAAGCTACCATCTGAGGGAGTACGGCCGAACGCCTCTAAGCCAGAATCCCGCCCTAAATCTCAGCACCGCTGTGATCGGAGGCTACGACAGCCAAAGACCAAGGAGGGCAACCCTACAGAAACGCCTGTTGAAATCGGATGCACTGAGCCACAGGCTTAACAAAATAAAACAGTGCAACATAAATATCGCTGTAAACAGCGTTCGATGAAGAAGAAGAAGAAACAGCTTGTCCTCGAATGGATGAACCAATCACATCTTGACCTCGAGTAGATAAACCAATCAAACAATATTTCTTCGAATAGATGAACCAATCAAAGAGCTTGACCTCGAATAGATGAACCAATCAAACAGCTTGTCCTCGAATAGATAAGCCAATTGAACACCTTGTCCTCAAAGAAATGAACCAATTAAATAGCTCGCCAATCGTATTACCAACCCCAGCCGCGATTCAATCAAAAACATTGATCCGTGCAAACAAGACGAAGAGAAACGGCAAAACTAATTAAAATACAAAATGACTTAGCCTTGTCTTCATCTCCGAAATAAATCGACCATACACACACAACATCAGATAGTCTGAACCTTTCACACTTCGCCCGACTCTCAGTTGAAGATGACACTTCCGAGGGACACTTGGGGGATAATAATATTTCATAACGGGGTCAAGACGCTGATCAGTGACTGAGCTGCAGCAGTCAGCGACTCATAGCTGACTGCTAGTGTCAGGGCCAGCGAACTGTAGCTGACTGCTAGCGTCAGGGCCAGCGAACCAGAGCTGACTGCTAGCGTTAGGGCCAGCTAACCAGAGCTGACTTCTAGTGTCAGGGCCAACGAACCAGAGCTGACAGCTAGCGTCGTGGCCAGCGTACCAGAGCTGACAGCTAGCTTCAAGGCCAGCGAACCAAAGCTGCCAAGACCCTTCTACACCTTAACTTAACTTAACGTCTTTATACTGATTTAGAAGACTCTGCAGAGTCTATATACAACCAGTTTCACCGGGTAATCCTGGATAACAGGCTGCAACAGAACAGACTAGCTAAGGAGAAGGGATCGACTAGCGCGGTACTAAAAACATTCCTGCTGAAGTCTGATGGTTCGAACCGAAAAGGTGTAAATATCGCAGCCGAGCTGTAAACTACAACACAACGCATTCCGTTCCCTGGACTACAATCTGCTACTTAATCCCTTTTCAGATCTTGGTAGCGGGAGATTGAGAACGAACTAAGCCAAACCATATCCCTTTTTGAAGAATAATGCCTGCATTGTTCCCACTTATGTCCAGTTTGGCAGATACTGGGTTTTTTTCTCGGGAGAATGCTCCTCCGTGTACGGAAAGTAATGGCAACCTACCGTACTGCACACTTGCCAAGAAACTTATAACAGCCAAATAGGTGGCGGTTGTAAGAAGCTACGTTCTGTAAAAGGACATGGTACTTACTTTGTTACAATGCAACGGGTATTTCGAAAGCCAAGTCACGAATAACATTGTTAATCGACACACACCTTGTAAAAACTCAATCGCAAGACATGCCTAACCTAAAAACTCCCTGACGAAAGCTCACGAAAAGTTGTGACACACGAATATGTAGACTCATACTGTTTCTGAAATGCCTTGTTGAAATGTGTTGTCAAGAGTAGTTTTATCTCGGCCTTATAGGACTTGGACTGCATTTCTCAATTACGGATATCTTTTAGATGAAATATCATAAATAGATGCAGAATTATGGACATTTCGTCCCTTTTCCACGTTTTAATGACAAACGTTGTGCGATTCTCAACTTGTGGTTTCATGTGTGAATTAAGTCAACATTACAGTATTCATGTTTTGTTTATATAGCTGAAAATGTTTAATCTTAGTTTTAAGCTTTGTAAACCTTCGTGATGATTAAAGTTCGGGATGATTAAAGTTCGTGATGATTGAACTTAGCGATGATTAAACTTATTGATGAATACACTTAGCGATGATTAAACTTAGCGATGATTAAACTTAGCGATGATTAAACTTATTGATGATTAAACTTATCAATGATTAAACTTAGCGATGATTATTAAACTTATTCAGGGGAACTGATACGCAGGTCCAGTCAGGCACAATACACTGACCAGGATGTCGCGTCAGGGTCAGGCACAATACACTGACCAGGGCGTCGCGTCAGGGTCAGGCACAATACACTGACCAGGACCGCAATCTCTCATCCCCATGTAAAGTTCCCTGGAAACAGGCTGTTTTCAAGGCAGTCTGGCCGACAAGATGTGGATCGATCTGATCCTCGTAGTAGTGAACCCCACGCATATGAAGCCAAGCATACCACAACCGCCTGGAGGATCGTGGTCCACCTTCATCAGCATGCTCGGGATATGAGGAAAGATACAGCGGACGACGTGGCCTAATGGTTAAGTGACACGGCTCACAACCCGAAGGTTCTGGGTTCGATCCCCATCACAGCACCGGCCGTTACCCCGGGGAAACAAACCCTTAGAAAATGCAGGAGGAAGCACACCCTTACATAAAATGCATGTCGAAGTAGGATGCATTAGGCCGACAGACGCAAAATAAAAACCATAGTGCAACGCATATCGCTTTGAGAAATAGAGAAATAAAAGTGAACGGAAAAGACAAAAACAAACAACTCACCATTTAACGTTCTTTTCAGGGCGAACAAAAGAGTAAACCTACTCTTTATGCTCATTTAACAACAACAACTGAGTTGTTAACTGAAATGTAGATACAGGTAGATACTGGAACACATAAAGTTACCTGTACCTAGAACAGATAATAAGGTAGGGCAGGTGAAGAGAGTAGACAAAAACAGATTCAACAACATGAGAAATAACTTAACGTCTTTATACTGGTTTAGAAGGCTCTACTGAGTCTGTGTACAACCAATGTCATGGTGGGTGGTTTAAACAATCAACGAATCTATCTTAATAGATTCAATAAGAGGTAGAAATAACTTGGGTAGATTTTTAACTACTCACTCACTCCCCAGAGATCAGGGGTCCGATCTCACTACCCAGAGATTAGGGTTCTGATCTCACTACCCAGAGATTAGGGGCCCGACCCCACTTCCTAGAGATCAGGGGTCAGACCCCACTTCCTAGAGATCAGGGGTCCGACCCCACTTCCCAGAGATCAGGGGTCCGACCCCACTTCCTAGAGATCAGGGGTCCGACCTCACTCCAGAGATCAGAGAGATTATGACCAAAAGATCCACGTGAAAATAATCCCGGTCTTCACCGTGGTTCGAACACGCGACCTCCGCCAACTGAGGCGGACACCTTATCTCGAGACCACTGAGTCACCCCAAAATATATAGACATCCAGATAAATAACAAATAAACTAAAAATGGAATTAGATCTGTATTTTCATCTTTACTATGCGGTGTAGAAAAGGGGACGATGAGGAACCAGTTGGAGAACAAAACAGAGGACCTCGAAAAGTTCATATACAGAAGAATGGGTCTCATTTCGTGGACATGTTTACAGATGCCTTGTCTGTGGTTACAGCAGCACTAAAAAGCCAGAAAAATTCTGAACTTAATGATTTAAGAGCAGTACTCTGTCACTTATGCCAGCAGTGCGCACCAAAAACAGTAGTGGTGCAATGGGTTCCATCCCACTGTAACATCCAAGGCAACGAGGAGGCAGACAGACTGGCAAAAGAAGGTGTAAGACTACCACAACCAGATTCTAGTGTGACCTACGAAGAGTCCAAAAGGTTCATTAGGGCCAGATACACGGACAAATAGGAAACAGAGCATACTGGCTACACAAAAAATGATGCTTATTACCAGTTGAACAGAAGAGAGCAGGTCGTGGTCTTCAGACTCCGCACAGGCCACAACAGACTGAGGTACCATCTATTCAATAAACTGAAGATAAGTGGCACTGACGAATGCACCTGTGGTGCAGGGAAAATGACGGCTGAGCATCTACTGCAAAATTGCCCGACATACGAGGATCAGAGAGAGCACATGTGGCCATCACCAGTGGCAACTTTAGACAAGCTCTATGGCAGTGTCGACAGCCTCACTATGACAGCTGCTTTCTTCGAACAAATTCAAGTTGACGTCTGACAGCGTACGAAGAAAAAGATTTCGTGGAAAGAGAAATAAACAAAACAGATCTGAAGAGATTCGTATTGGGAAGGGAATAACTGAAAGACATTAGGTCAATCAACTATATTGGACATTAAAAGAGACAGAATGCACTGTTGAAAATAGTACTGTAGGGACAGGTTGATGCGGCAATGCGAGAGACGGTGCTGTAAGTGGGATAGCAACATCGTTGTGGGACTATCATACGTTTGTCGGAGTGAATCGTCAGGGCGAGGAGGAGAAAATGTTGGAGGTCCCCTGCAGCCAACCTTGTGTGCGGAGACGGCACTTGTCAGCAGCATCATCAAACTCAGTCCATGTTATGGTTGAGCTAGGTCAAGGCTGTGAGATGGGCGAGGCTTGCAGACGCTGCTTCAGATGTGGTTTCCTTCATCCGCAGGACTCAGGTAAGTAATGGATCATTTGATTGTCCTGTCGATCTTGTAAGTCACGTTCTGCGTGATGTACGTAATATATGCTAATGTGTAATCTGTGTATGTATACATCGGCCCAAAAAAGAGATGGGAGGACAACATAAAAGAATGGACCAATCTCCGACCAGAAGACTCACAAGCAGTGGCCACTGACAGAGAAGGATGGCGTGGTGTTTTGAGGATGTCTTCATGTGTGCCCCAACGACCTCACCGGTTACGGGATGACCTGAGCTGATGCATGTGTGTGTGTGTGTGTGTGTAATATATATATATATATCTTGGCCTTGATGAGCCGTTCCTCAGCGAAGCTGTGGGTCTAAACTTCGTCTCCAGCAGACTCTGTCTTGGTCCACGGAAGTCCAGTGCGTGATAAGAGGCATCTCGGATGTTGCAGCGTGCAACAAGGAAGTCTGACAAAAGCATTGGAGGTCTTCCCCGCGGTCGCTTCTTACCTCAAGGGTACCAGACAGCTTTTGCTGTGCTCCCTCGACCATCGCTTCGTCGTCACACGTGACCTGCCCGTCCATGTGTTACTTTGTCTGTATAGATTACCGCATCGTTCACCAAGGACAATCGTCTTTGTCAGAAGTGTGGAGATCTTGCATACGTTGGTCCCGGGGAGTGATTCCCATCAAGCGTCTCGCAAAGGAGGTCTGGGTCACTCTTAATTTGTACTCAAGTGATTTTGTTTTGTATATGATATACACACTTGATGTATGATGTCCAAATAAAGGGATATGTAGCGGGTGTCTATATGTTTTAGCTGTCAATTACAAGTGTAAGTCAGTTAGTACGTCACATGCTGATATTAACTCTGAAAAATGTAGTGTGTAGTTTCTAAAGGTTTTATTAGGTGGCAGCAACATCCAGCTTTGTTAATACTGTATGTAGCAGATGCTAGGGGCCGCATGCACGTGCGCAGTATAGATACAAAAGAGCGTCATTGCTAAAAGGGTTGGAGAAATAATAGAACAACGTGCGCTTGTGCGGTTTTTTGTGGAATTGGTGGGGGTAGGAGAGGAGGTGGGGAGGGGAGAGATAATATACTATTTATAAAGACATGCTTTCTGATTACGGTATGAAGTTTTTGCCGTGAAAAGAGGTGCATAGCTAACGAAGCCCGTCCTGGTCATCCTGTTTAAGTTGCAACAGAAGCATCTATACGGCGGGTGGGATATGATTCGAAAATTCAGAAAATTAGCGATGGACAATTTGGCGACTGCGATTATGTGTTCACATAGTTTAGCCCACATCATAATGCATGATTCATTTAATGTTATAATAGTGTGTTCACAGTGTGTACAAAGAAAATGAACACGACCACAAAATGAACCTACTGACAAACCATTGGAATAAGTGTATGAATGTTGGTTGAAAAGATGCTGAGCAATAAAGGACAATTTAAGTACAATAAAAATGGTTTTCAAGTTTGCCTCTTATGTAGGTTGTTTTTTAAAGATAGACATTTGTGCTATATTTGCCGAATTGCCTCCGTATTTTTTAATTCACACAAAAAACGTATATTTCAAATAATTGTTTTAACTAATCATTCTGTGCATATTTCAGCCCAAATAGAGGTGACAAATACGATTTAGAAAGCTAAATCTGCTTATAACTTTCTTTTGCCATTACTTAACTCCAGTCCTCAGATTAGGTCCATATTAGATACTAGGAAATATTATTTTAGTCAGAGAGGGGTGAATGCGTGGAATGCATTGCCACGGGAGGTAGTGGAGGCAGGGACAGTTAATGCATTTAGGAATAAATTGGATGCGCACAGCTTTCAGAGTAAGGTGATGTAAATGAAACAGGTTGTATACAGACTCTGCATGGTCTTCTAAACCAGTATAAAGATGTTAAGTTAAGATCGTTTCCCGTCTGGCTTTAACTTCATAACCGGCCAAATGTAACTTTGTCACTCCTGATAAATTCCTGACCAGCCTGTTTGTTACTGAATGATCGAAGCTAAGTTTTAATCGTGTCTCACATGATTGTTTAGTAGTTTTCATCTGCGCTGGTTATTGTCGGTGATACTGACTTTCTTTCCGTGCCCAAGCACAACGTCATACGTCATGCATACAGTATCCAGCGACATGGATTGCCCTGTCATTTGTTTCCAGCATCTCACACTTATTGCATGTTTGCCTGAAGTTGGGGCAGATCATCAGGTGGTCTGGGTCCTGTATTGCGCCATAATCAAATGTGTCCTCGTCTGTGTATCCCCATCTTGTCATATTTCTCATGCACTGTGAGTCGGAGTCTGTTCAGCGACTTCCATGTTGTGTATGGTAGATAATGTCCGGGAACAGGTTCCTCCCGAAGTTTCATCTCTGGGGCCTAAATCAATTCGTGCCACCTCTCGACACGGCAACTTTCAAGGTTTGTATGTAGGAGCTGTGTTGGTTTCAGGAAGCTATATCTATATTTGAGTCTTGTGCTCTGTACCTGATGTCCAAACATTGGATGTGTTGAGTCGTGTGCTCTGTACCTGATGTCCAAACATTGGATGTGTTGAGTCGTGTGCTCTGTACCTGATGTCCAAACATTGGATGTGTTGAGTCGTGTGCTCTGTACCTGATGTCCAAACATTGGATGTGTTGAGTCGTGTGCTCTGTACCTGATGTCCAAACATTGGATGTGTTGAGTCGTGTGCTCTGTACCTGATGTCCAAACATTGGATGTGTTGAGTCGTGTGCTCTGTACCTGATGTCCAAACATTGGATGTGTTGAGTCGTGTGCTCTGTACCTGATGTCCAAACATTGGATGTTTTGAGTCGTGTGCTCCTGTTTGTCTCATTCGATTTCTGCTGCGACGCCTCTTCGAATCGCGGGGGGTGCTATGCCAATTATGAGGTATATTTTATCAATGGGATTGGGTTTTAGACATCCTGATACTATTCGACCCACCTTGGCGGAGATTTGTGCGGCCAACGGTCTGCATATGCAGCGTCTAGGCTTGCGACCAGGAAAGTATACTCATAGATCGCCACGCGCATAGTTTACAGAGACTGAGACGCCTATAATGATGTACAATCAATCAATCGAACCAGCCAACCAATCAATCACAGCCCATTGCTCAGTTCTGCGCATCTACCAATGATCGACATCTCCTCAGCGTTGCGCGGATCTTGGCCGGTCTTTCTGCCTCTCTTCAGATGTAACCATTTAATCCTAGTTCTATCTCGCATTCTTTTCTCTATAAATTTGTCAACCTCTCTTTCTCCTTCTTAGATGATTCCATATGAGAACCTGCCTAACTATGTTGTACGGAACCTTTCACAGTGTATGTCCTATTCAGCTTGGGTGTCTCCGTGGCGAAGGCGTCAAGCCGTTTGTCTTGTGTTCAGACGGTCGGGGCTCGAATTCGAGCTACGACGGTCGGTTCATGGTGGCCATTTTTCCGAAGATCCCTGGGTTCATCCTGGAGCTATGGGGTTCGATGCTTTGTAGGATGGTCTAGTCAGGTGGGATACCTGGGTTCATCGCTGGAGGTACGGGGTTCGATGCTTTGTGGGATGGTCTAGTCAGGTGGGATACCTGGGTTCATCGCTGGAGGTACGGGGTTCGATGCTTTGTGGGATGGTCTAGTCAGGTGGGATACCTGGGTTCATCGCTGGAGGTACGGGGTTCAGGGCTTTGTGGGATGGTCTAGTCAGGTGGGATACCGTTCTGTGGAGAAAGGTCAGTCCATATGGAGAAAACCGCGGAGAAGATAAAATCGAAACCTCGCCTTTAACCTTGACCTATCCAACCCTACTTTCTTTGCTTATTTTGTTGTTCCAGTGGTATTTGTTGACGCCTTTCCCAGAAGTCTTCATTCCTCCCCATGTCCAATAAGTCTTCATTCCTCCCCATGTCCCATAAGTCATCATTCCTCCCCATGTCCCATAAGTCTTCATTCCTTCCCATGTCCCATAAGTCTTCATTCCTCCCCATCTCCTGCCACTTTATGTCCGTTATCCTTCGTAGACATATGTTAATGAAGGGTTGGAGTCTCTGTTGAATGACCTTGGTCGTTCTCCATGTCTCCCCTCCATACAGCAACACCGACTTGACACTTGTCTCCCCTCCATACAGCAACACCGACTTGACACTTGTCTCCCCTCCATACAGCAACACCGACTTGACACTTGTCTCCCCTCCATACAGCAACACCGACTTGACACTTGTCTCCCCTCCATACAGCAACACCGACTTGACACTGACTTTGCATATTCTAACTTTAGTGTGAATTTTTTTATTTCTCTGGATCTACATGTCTCGTTTAGTGTCTGAAATGCCCCTCTTGCCTTTTCCAAATTCTGGTCTTTATATATGTACCTTATGATGTGTCTTTAATAGTGCCAAGATACGTCCAATGCATTCACTTCTTCTTGGGACTCTCCCTCCAGCTTCATTGGTTCTTTGTTGATTGGTTCTTTGTTGATTGGTTCTTTGTTGATTGGTTCTTTGTTGATTGGTTCTCTGTTGATTGGGTTAATTGTAAGATGAAATGTGCTGGATAGAAGAAGCCAGCAGAGGGAAAAAAAGGTAGTGAGATTCAAAGAACAAATGAATAAGATGTTTGGAGGAAGAAGCCAAACTATATAGGGTCAGTTAGAATACTTCCCAACACTTGGGGATTGCACGTTTCTCCAGGGACGGGCCCTAATGCGTTTGAAAGAAAGGTCTAGAATTACGCTGCAGATGTTCTACAATGTAAGTATTACTTGAGCGAATAATGAACTTCCTTCAGGTTGTTTTATTTTAAACAAATATGAAGAAGAAGAAAAAGAAGTAGAATTAGAAAACGAAGAAGAAGAAGAGAATAGCAAGAGGAAGTACAAAGAGAAGATGAAGAAGAGGCGGAATAAGAAGAAGAATAAGAGAACGAAGATGAACAAGAACAAGCAAACAAAAAGGAAGAGAAAGAAGAAGAACAAAAAGAAGATGATGAAAAAAGAAGAGGTAGTAGGAGAAGAAAAAAGACAAGGAAGAAGATGAGAAAGAAGGGGAGAAAGATTTAAGAGGTAGTAGTGGGAGTAAAACTATGAATAAAAATGAGGAAACGAAAGTAGAAGACGACGCAAAAAAGTAAGAGAAGAAAAAACAAAAGAAGAGGAAGAAAAATAGAAAGAAAGGAGAAAGAGTAAGAAATAATAAAGGGGTAAGAGAAGGCGAAGAAAATTATTAATACGAATATGAGGAAACCGGAAGTAGAATAAGACGATACAGAAGAAAATTAAGTGGACAGGATAAGAGAAAGAACAACAAGGGAATAACACAAATATATTGCACTTACCTAAACGAACTGCATTAAAGGACTCCACATGGATTTAAAAAAATTCAAATTTGTAAAGAATCACTTTTTTATACACCAATTTAAGAATAATTATAAAACATTGCAACAACGGCTTCCCATAGAATTTCTCCTATCAATACCACCACCACCAATCTTCAGCAGCGTTCCTTCACCGAACATTTAAAAAAAACAACAAAAAAAACAACCGAACGTGACTCCATATATTTATGTCCATATAATAATAATTGTTAGAATGCCTTCATCAAATCACAATTGAATTTTATATATGAGATTAATTACATAAAAAAAAGCACAAACGATGCACCGTAGAATCTTTCGTCTAAAAAATCAGTTTAAGTGATCGAATATTCTTCTAAATCTATAACTGATTAAGTTGTATCAATAATGGAGAGATTCTATTTTCTTAAACTCTTTAATAACAAGCCAAGATTTATATCAATGTGATTGGAAGTTCATGGAACCACAAGCTAGTGTTTGAAGCTCTCATACGAAAACTGTGTCTGTTGGTTCCAGCGTACACCGAGATGGCTGCAGATCTTTGCCGAGCGAGTCAGATCCGAGGCTTGGACATTCGACAGTATTTTATCGATCAATATAATAATCATCCCCCAAATGGCACCACAGATTAAATGGAATAGTACAACTGCAGCCTGTAAAGCATTTCGTAAAAGCCGAATAAAGAGGGTTGTTAATAGCGCTACTATCCTTATTATATGACAACAGATCCAATCACGATTTCAACGATAAATATTTCTTCTTTTTAAGTTGATATTTTAGGACATAGCCCCTAAATTTGTGTCCTCATTTGAGGTGGCTGACATAACACTCAGGGAATGTCAAACATCCCCCAGTCATTTCCGAACAGGGGCTTAAAGCGAGGATGCGATGATTGAAAGAGTACATTTCTTTTTTGAGTGAAATAATACCAGGGTACGCGACATTTGGAGTGGTTTGGTAAATTGATACTATACCTCTCGTGCTCTGAGTTTCTCTCTCTTTCTCTCTTGCTGGCTTTCTCTGTCGCTCTCCCGCTCTCTCTCTCTCTCTCTCATTCTCTCTCTCTCATTCTCTCTCTCTCATTCTCTCTCTCTCATTCCCTCTCTCTCATTCTCTCTCTCTCTCATTCTCTCTCTCTCTCATTCTCTCTCTTTCTCATTCTCTCTCTCTCATTCTCTCTCTCTCATTCTCTCTCTCTCATTCTCTCTCTCTCTCATTCTCTCTCTCTCTCATTCTCTCTCTCTCTCATTCTCTCTCTCTCATTCTCTCTCTCTCATTTTCTCTCTCTCTCATTCTCTCTCTCTCTCATTCTCTCTCTCTCATTCTCTCTCTCTCTCATTCTCTCTCTCTCATTCTCTCTTTCTCATTCTCTCTCTCTCATTCTCTCTCTCTCTCATTCTCTCTCTCTCATTCTCTCTCTCTCATTCTCTCTCTCATTCTCCCTCTCTCTCTCAT